>JBBPBX010027209.1:18210-37464 GCA_038048925.1 Garcialebias charrua | reverse complement strand
TCATTCCTGATCTTATCCATCCTTGTCACTCCTAAGGAGAACCTCAGCATCTTCATTTCTGCCACTTCCAGTTCTTTCTCCTGTCTTTTTGTCAATGACACCGTCTCCAGACCATACAATATAGCTGGTCTCACCACTGTCTTGTAAACTTTTCCTTTGACCTTTGCTGACACATTTTTGTCACAAATCACTCCTGAAACTTTTCTCTATCCACTCCATCCTGCCTGGACTCTCTTTTTCACCTCTTTACCGCATTCCCATTTTCCTGGACAGTGGACCCCGAGTACTTGAAGTCCTACACCTTTGTGACCTCTGCTCCTTGTAACCTCACTGTTCCACTGACCTCCCTCTCATTCACACACATGTACTCTGTCTTACTATGGCTGACTTTCATTCCTCTTCTTTCAAGTAAATACCTCCACCTCTCCCAGTTCTATTCCACCTGTTCCTTGTTCTCACCTCAGATCACAATGTCATCTGCAAACATCATAGCCCATGGGGATTCCTGCCTGACCTTATATGTTTGTCGGTCCATCACCAGAGCAAACAAGAAGGGGCTCAGAGCCGATCCTTGATGCAATCCCACCTCCACCTTGAAGCTATCTGTCACTCCTACAGCACATCTCACCACTGTCCTGCTGTCTTCATACATGTCCTGTACCAGTCTAACATACTTTTCTGCCACTCCAGATTTCCTCATGCAATACCACACCTCCTCTCTTGGCACCCTGTCATATGCTTTTTCTAAATCCACAAACACACAATGGAGTTCTTTCTGACCCTCTGTACTTCTCTATCAACATCCTCAAAGCAAAGATGCATCTGTGGTGCTCTTTCTTGGCATGAAACCATACTGTTGGTCACAGATAGTCACCTCTTGTCTAAGTCTTGCTTCCACAACTCTCTCCCAGATCTTCATTGTGTGACTCATCAACTTAATTCCCCTGTAGTTGTTACAACTCTGTACATCACCCTTGTTCTTAAAAATGGGCACCAGTACAATTCTTCTCCATTTTTCAGGCATTTTTCACCATCAAATATTCCATTAAATATTTGAGTCAAAAACATCACTGCCATCTCTCTAAGACATTTCCAATCATCCACTTGTATGTCATCAGGTCCTATTGCCTTCCCCTTCTTCATTCTTTTCAGAGCTTTCTGGACTTCACTCTCACTAATCTTTCCCACTTCCTGGTCCACAGTTTCTATGACCTCTAGTCTTCTTTCTCTTTCATTCTCTTCATTCATTAGCCCCTCAAAGTAATCCTTCCATCTTCTCATCACAATCTCCTCACTTGTTAGAGCATTCCCACTCCCATTTTATTAAGCCTAACCTATTGTACATCCTTTCCAGCCTGATCCCTCTGTCTTGCCAATCAGTACAAGTCCTTCTCGCCCTCTTTAGTGTCCAGTCTCCCATACAACTCATTGTACTCCCTCTGCTTTGCCTTAGCTACTTCCCTCTTTGCTCTATATCCCATCACATTATATTCCTGTCTCCTCTCTTTAGTCCTCGCACTTTCATATTTCTTCTTGGCTAATCTCTTTCTGTGAATGGCATCCTGCACTTCACTATTCCACCACCAGGTTTCCTTATCATCCATTCTCTGTCCAGATGACACACCAAGTACCTTCCTACCTGTCTCTCTAATTACTGTTGCTGTAGTAGCCCAGTCACTTGGAAGCTCTTTCTTACCACCCAGAGCCTTTAACAGCTCGTCTCTGAATTTCTCACAACATTCTTCCTTCTTTAGCTTCCACCATTTGGTCTTCTTCTCTGATTTTACTCTTTTTCTCTTCTTCACAACAACAGTCATTCTACACACAACCATCCGATGCTGTCTGGCCATGCTCTCCCCTGCCACAACCTTACAGTCTCCAATCTCCCTCAGTTTTCCTCTTCTATACAGAATGTAGTCGACCTGCATACTCCTTCCTCCACTCTAATAGGTCACTCTATGTTCCTTCCTCTTTTGGAAATAGGTATTGACTATAGCCATTTCCATTCTCTTGGCAAAATCCCCCACCATCTGTCCTTCCTGGATTCTTTCTTTGACACCAAACCTACCCATCACTTCCTCTTCTACTTCCGCTCTCGGCAAAGCAAGTCGCATATCTTTTTGCTCCTACCCTCCTTAAGTTTTCCTCCTCCCTGCTTGCTTTTTGTCTTGTCTGTGACTCTTCAGCACTCACTCGAACCAATTTGCGATGGATTTAATAAATTGGGCTGTTTCCTCTATAGATAAGATTTTTTCCACGAAGCGGACCGGGCCAGGAGAAGCAGTCTGCCCCTCTGACACGCACGCTGTCGGATACATGATGGACTCGTGGGGACAGTGGCAACCTATGTGTCTGACCGTCTTGTCTGTCGAAGACGTGGAAGATTTGTGGATTATTGGGATATTGGTGGCAGCTGCTCTGTTTTTTGGCGTCAGCGGAGCTGTCTGCTACTGGAAGCTCAGGAAGACTTCGGCGGCTATCAGCGCGCTGGCCAAACTTCCTGATCAGCAAGATTCTCTGATCCGGGCTGTGAGCTCCTCATCCCAGCTGTTGTACGAACTGAATCGCACGATGGGAGCGGCGGTAGACCACCGCGGACCTGCGGTGCGCTTTGGAACTCGTTTACAGCCGCCCGGCCTCAATCAGGGCACAGATGGGGGTTCGTAGCTCGGAACCTCATATGATTCGGCGATTTTGGACCTGAACAGCACCTGGACTTGGAAGGCTGCAGTCAAAAAGAACACTGTGGCCTGGATTGAAGATAAACAAAAGAACTATCTAATCTGGTTTCTGCACACGACCTTGAAAAGAAGGCTGTCTGGAAACTATTCTCCTGGAGTCGTAGAGCTGAAGAGACCTTGCTGACCTCCTCCCCCCCCCCCAGAGATCTCTGTGTGTGCGCTCGGATAGCGCCAAGCTGAACAACTGCTGAACTGTGCTTATCTGAATGTTACTCACAGACTCTTTGATCTCCTTGCATGTCGTCAAACTGCAACAATGTCTTGTCTGGTTGTGCTTAATGCTGATAGAGTTTTTGGGACTTTATCATAGAGTGTCTTAAGGCAATCTTTGATAGATTCTTTTTTTGAATATCACAAATGATACCTATTGTGTTTTCCTTTTTCCATATCTGATTTGACCTTCATCCCGAGACGGATGAGAGAGGCCGCGCTGAAGAACATGTCATGTGTTTGAATAAGCAGCAGCTTTACATTCTCTACCCCTCTTCTGGATGACTGTGTATACATTATCACGTTGTATTGGTGAGAACTGGTGCAATGTTAATAAAAGCTCTTGTATCTTGTATCTTGTATCTCATCCCCTCTGTTTCCTTCACCAACATGTCCATTCAGGTCTGCTCCGATCACCACTCTTTCCTCCCTGGGAATACTCTCTATCACTTCATCCAGATCTTTCCAAAATGTATCTTTCTCCTCCCCATCACATCCAACCTGTGGAGCATAACCACTGCATATGTTTAGCATCAGACCTTCTACTTCTACCTTCAGGCACATCCCCCTATCTGACACTCTCTTCATCTCTACTACATTCTTTGCCAACTCCTTCTTCAGGACCACCCCTATTCCATTTCTCTTTCTATCAACACCATGGTAAAACAGTTTGAACCCTGCACCAATGCTACGGGCCTTGCTGCCCATCCACTTGGTCTCTTGGACACATAAAACATCTACCATTCTTTTCTTCATCATGTTAGCCAGCTCTTTACCTTTGCCTGTCATTGTCCCCACATTTAGAGTTGCAACCCTAAGTCCTACATTCTTCACTTTCCTCCTCTCCCTCTGTCTCCTGACACGTTTCTCTCCTTGGGGTCTTCGACTGGTGTGAAGAGCTTGTGACCACACTAGAAAAAGTAAGACCGGACCTGCAAGCCACCTCCCTCGAGGCAGAGCAGGTAAGACAAATCTTTACGGATTGCTGTTGTTACAGACATGAAACGGAATGTTTGAAAGCAGGATATACAGTAGTAGAGAAAACAGACACAGGATATACAGTGCTTAAAGCAGGAAAATTAAATCAAGCACCATCTGCATAATGAGCAGAAGTATGAACAGTGATATAAACACTGAAAATGACGGAAGGCCAGGAAGTTAATATCTAAACAGACTCTGCATACACTGTAGGAACAAAACATGTAGAACTATGCCAGCGGCTACGGGCAGGATTTTTGACTGCAGGAGGAAAAACCATAAAACATGAGGTAGACATAAAAGAGCTGGTGGAAGCCCTCTTGCTTCCGGTAAAGGTAGCAGTCATAAAGTGTAAAGGGCATGACAATAGCAACACAGAAACAACACTAGGGAACCAAGCTGCAGATCAAGCAGCAAAAACAGCAGCAGGATTTTTTTTCATTTACCCTTTATTTACCCAGGTAGTCTCATTGAGCCATGAGAACTCATTTTCAAGAGAGACCTGTTTTAGGGAGCAGATGGTGGGATTGGGCCTTGCTCAGGGGCCCAAGGTGGGACGGATGAGAGTGGAGGCAGGTGTAGGTTTTTCACCTTTTTCCACCCACTGGTAAATCACGGGGCCAGCAATACACAAATCAAACAATCCTGTGTCACGTCCGTGCTCCAGGGGTACGCAATGACAGAACCTGGCAGCCCACCTTCTGGGCCAGCTCCTATTCATTGAATTCCAAAAAGTGATGGAGGGGTTACAACAGAAGCCCACAGGCCAAAACCAGTGTCACACATTCACAAAGGAAGTGGTGATGATACTACAGCTTGTGTAAACACTCAATGCAGAGCAGAAATGGCACCAGGGCTAAATCAGATTCCTCTGCCTTCTAATCGAAGGGGACTGGACTTTCTGTCACCAGCCAAACAAAAAAACGCTCAACACGGAGGACGGTCTTGGACAGCTTCACATCCGTCTGCTGAAACTGCCCACTTATCCTCAGTGGGCAACGTGCCCTGCTCAAGCAATGATCCTGCAGCGTGTGACCACGCTTGTTGCACTGAATCAGTTCTACTATTAAACGAGACCCCTCCATCAGGTGAAACACAGCCTCCTGGAAGTTCACCAGGTCCCAGGGCACTGATGAGACCGGCGAACAATGATCCAGACCCAACTACAAAGCGGACTGGAGTCAGGAGGTCTGCTCATATCCAGAACTTGCACCCACTCCGAACCATGACTCCTCACAAGAACTGGAAAAACAGGCATCCTGTTCCACTTTTGGCCATTAATGTCAGCAGATAGCCTCTGCCTCCTAACACTCTTGATGAGAGAGGTATGGAGGTGCATCTGCAGGAGGGCCTTCTCCCTAACCTGGTGGACCCTCAAAGGGCCACAGAAATCAGGACCCTCGAGGAGGAGGTGTCCCCACCACCTGCTCCTCTCCAGGGATCCACCACGTCACCAGAAGGAACAACCTCGCCACTTATGCTGAGAGCTGTGGCAAATTTCAGCTTGGAGGCTGAGAGGAACAAACTTGTAGCATCAGGCCTGCCCGAGAACTTGGTAAATAACATTCAAAATGCACAAGCTATGTCAACACAGTCTCTCTATGCCCGGAAATGGCGTATTTTTGAAGCTTGATGCATGGAAAGAAATATTATTTCTTATTCATGTGACTTAGTCCAGCTTTTCACCTTTCTCCAAGACCTACTTGAGAAAAATCGATCTTTCTCAACCATTAAGGTGTTTTTATCAGCTATTTCAGTTTGTCACGAGGGCTGGGGGAGCAGGACACCTGGCGCGCACCCGCTCATAATAAGATTTATGAAGGGTGTGCTGAGGAAGAGACCCCTAGCATGATCTTGACCCCTGGATGGGATCTTACTCTGGTCTTTGGGGCTCTCTGTGACCCCCCCATTCGAACCACTGAGCGATATTAAGATAGATCTACTATCTTATAAGACCCCTCTGCTTCTGGCTCTGTGCTCGGCAAAACGTGTGGGTGACCTCCATGCCTTGTCCGTGCACCCAATGTGTACCAGGTTTGCCCCTGATGGGTCAAAGGTCACCCTAAGGCCCAATCCTGCATATATCCCTAAGGTCCTGACTCTGAACCCCAGAAGTCTGGATTTTGATCTCTCTTCTGTCCTCCTGCTCCTGTCCTCACTCAGGAACAGAAAAGGCTGAAGGCTCTCTGCCCCATGAAGGCTTTAAGCACTTACATGCAGAGAATAGCTGAATGGAGAAAAACAAACCAACTGTTTGTGTGCTTTGCAACACCTGCTATCGGAAAGGCCCTATCAAAGCAGCGCCTCTCACATTGGGTGACTGAGGCCATAAAAAGGGTGTACTGTAGCAAAGGTCAACAGGTGCCCTCTGGAGTGCGTGCCCACTCCACTCGGGACCTGGCCACCTCGTGGTCACTGTTCAAGGGTGTACCAATGGCAGACATCTGTGCAGCTGCGAATTGGAGCTCTATAAATAAGTTTGCAAAGCATTACAGTTTCGACCTTACTGCATGTGATGTCACTCAGGCTGTCCTTTCTAACACACAGTAGAAAGCGACCTTGAGATGCCTATTGAATAAAGGCGGACGTTCACACTTGGATGCATTTTACTGAGCATTTCAAGGGAGTGAATGAATTACGTTCCCATAGCATCTATGTTGCACCGAGTGACTGACTGATAAGGGAACTGAAAGTTATGTACCATAACTCATGTTCCCTGAAGGAAGGGAACGAGGTGCAACATACTTGGCCCTTTCAATGCTGAAAGCTCGGTGAAGTGCATTTTAGAGAAAGTAGGATGGGCGTCAGCACCTTAAGTACCCAGAGGGCGGGGTCTCTGGCATGAAGCTGACGCCCCTGCCGTAAAGGTGTGATTGTATTCCTTCAGGTAATCGCGCGGAGTGCAATTTCCCATAGCATCTATGTTGCACCTCATTCCCTTCCTTCAGGGAACACGAGTTATAGTGCATAACTTTCAGTTTTCCCTCCAGGACAAAAGCAGGAACTGTTCCAAGAGGCCCATGGTCCAGGACATGTGAGCATCAGACAGATGACAGAGAATCTAAAGGATTGGTGGCACCCTTTCATGACTGACATGGTGTTCAGTAAACTCCAGCACAGGGTACAATCCGTACAAACTGACCACTGGACAGTGTATCCCTTGACCCCAGCGCGGGCTACCGGATCTCACAGGTGACCTGGAACAGCTAACACACAAAGATTACTTGCATCAATTAGACAACTGGGGTTTTAACTGTATGATGAAACTGTCCAAAATGGGCACTCCAGAAAATTTTACAACGCTCGCCAGTATTTTCCCCCCTATAAATAATGATACTAGAGTAGTAACGGCCATACCAGTTAAGGCCCAATATGTTTGGTTTAACTTTACTCCCTCTAATCCTGAAAAGGACCTGGGATCCATGCCCCTGGATTTGTGTAATTCCACCCTGGCAGGAAATAAAATTAGAAGGTGGGCACGAGGAGGACTGTTCTACTATTGTGGTGAGAGGAGACTGATGGTACAAATCCCACAGAAGGCCAAAGGTCTGTGTGCAATGGTCAGACTTCAGACCCCTCTCACTTTAATAGAAAACATAGTCAAACCCTCAACACTGCTCCGGACCTCTGCTGCAGCACTAACACGTCATAGGAGATGACACATACTATGCAAAAGAAGTATTCCTAAGGCAGACCTGTCTGTAAACTCACCCAATTACATTGGCGCGATAAGGGTCCCAAGGGGAGTCCATAATGAATATAAAATTGGTTGGTCAAATAGCTGCAAGATTTGAGAACATCCCCATAATCAATGCTGTTTTCTCTGTTACTCCAATTAAGAACATTGATAGAATCAATTATATACATTATAATTGGGGATGGGGCCGATCCGATCCAGTATCGGTATCCGATACAGCATTATTTAAGTATCGGATATAGGATCCAACCTGCCGATACTTTTCCGATCCAGTTTCAAAGAGCACTTGTTCAATCACATTCTGTGACTGCCTTTCTTAACATTGTGTGTTAAACCTAATGAAGACACTCTTAAGCCTTACAATAGGGAACCCACTAACTTTAACAGCACACAGGACAGGAGGCAAGTATAACACACACATGTCCTCCTTACTCATGGTGCAACGGAAAAAACTAAAAAAAGTGCTAAGCATGATGGGAAAGACAACACAGCCACTCCCCTTAACCACTAAGAGAGTGTTGTTGTTGTTTTTCCCATTATAACCAATAGTTATAACCAATAGTTTGTCCAGCTAAAGCTGAAAAAACTAAAAAAGCACTAAGCATGATGGGAAAGACAACACAGCCACTCCCCTTAACCACTAAGAGAGTGGATTTTGTTGTCTTTCCCATAGTGCTTAGTGTTTTTTTAGTTTTCCAGCTTTAGCAGTGAGCCATGAGCTACTGTTGTTTTTAGTTTTCCAGATTTAGCTGGAAAAGTTTTCGCTGGAAAACTAAAAAAACGCCAAGAATTATGGGAAAGACAACAAAATCCACTCTCTTAGTGGTTAAGGGGAGCGGCTGTGTTGTCTTTTCCATCATGCTTAGCGCTTTTTTAGTTTTTTCAGCTTTAGCTGGACAAACTACAGTATTGGTTATAACTACTGTATTGGTTATAATGGGAAAGACAACAAAATCCACTCTCTTAGTGGTTAAGGGTAGTGGCTGTGTTGTCTTTCCCATCATGCTTAGCGCCTTTTTAGTTTTTTCAGCTGCACCATGAGTAAGGAGGACATGAGTGTGGTATACTTGCCTCCTGTCCTGTGTGCAGTTAAAGTCAATGGGTTCCCTATTGTAAGGCCTAAGAGTGTCTTCATTGGGTTTATCTCACACAATGTTAAAATGAATAGTTTGGATACAAAAGTTTCATTATACAGAGTCACATACCTGAACAGTATCGGATCGGAAAAGTATCGGTATCGATTGATACTCAGTTTTTAAGTATCGGATCGGAAGTGAGAAATGTGAATCGGTGCATCCCTAATTATAATGTATTAAGACTGGCCAATTTAACCAGAGACACCATGGAAGGATTGGCTGAGCAATTAGGACCCACTTCTCTGATGGCCATACAGAACCACATGGTACATGGGCATGGTTTTAGCTGAAAAGTGGGGAGCCTGTGCGATGATTGGAGAAAGATGTTGCACTTTCATCCCTAATAACACAGCCCCGGATGGGTCGGTGACCAGAGCACTGGAGGGACTTAAATGACTGAGTAAGACCATGCATGAACACTCGGGAATTGACAACCCACTGGAAGAATGGTTTTCAAACATGTTTGGTAAATGGAAAACTTTAGTAATCTCTCTGTTAGTGTCTGTGGCTACATTTTTAGGGATCATGGTGGTCTGTGGCTGTTGCTGTGTGCCCTGCTGTCGTTCACTGGCTGTCAGATTCATCACCTCTACAATCGAGAAAGGTGGCAGTGAGTTCCCTCCCGCTTACCAAATGTACAGCCAGGAGGGACGAGACATGGAACTGTCCTTAGTGGCTAGCACACCGCTGCTGGAGGAGGCTGACTGATCCTGCCAGTTTTAAAATTGCCTGTTTTGCTAAAATGCTGCATTGTATGTTTACCAAGAAAGATGAGGAAAAGTTTATTTTCCTGTACAGGTGGAGTCTGGGTCAGAAATGACCACTGTCACAGAGGCGTTAGGTGATGTTCTGATTTCCTCCTTAAAATGAAAAGCTGCCTCAGAGGGGTGTCCAGGACATGCAGAGGTACACCTATTCAGGACTAGACAGTCAGGTGTAATGGTCTCTTTCAGAGACCAAAATGGGAAAATGTAAAGACGCTCTTACCATTGTGTTATATTGTTGCTGTGAGTGAGGCTTCTGTATCTGTTCTTATCTGTATCTGTTTTTATCTACATGTGCTTGTTCCTTTGTGTATGAACTGTACTGACTCGTGTGAGAGGAAGAATTTGAGTTAATTAAGTAAGGGATATGAACTACGAGGGAGCCACTGGTGTGTGTCTCACGCTGATGACAAGATTACCAGTAACTGGAACGGCAGAAGAGGTTATTCAGAAACACCCACTTTTGGTCTGCAGAGAACCCCTTCTCCCTGCAAGTGCTCTTGGCCATGCCCACTTCTCCGCTCTGCATGGTGAACAGCTGATCATGCACGGAGAACAGCTGATCAGCTGCAGCAGGAAACTTATACTGCAGTGTGGGCTGGACAAAGGTGCAACAGATACTCAATCATTTGAAATAATTTATTTTAAATAAAAATGTCATGCTGATCGTGCGACTCATCCATCAATCAGCCAATTGTGTGTCATGTCCAATCTTATTTTGAAAAATAGCGATAGAACGAGTCTGCGATAAACGAACCGCGAAGTAGGGAGGCACTATATACTACTATATTATAGCATTCCACCCTCAGATTTGAAAATGTTAGCATGTAGTATTCACTAATTCGCTTAATCAACCAAACGAAGAAACAAAATACTAAGGATGGGGCAGATCCGATCCATTATCAGTATCCGATACCAGCACTATTTAAGAATCGGATATCGGATAAAACCTGCCGATCCTTTTCCGATCCAGCTTCAAAGAGCACTAGTGTTCAATCACATTCTGTGACTGCCCTTAACATTGTGTGAGTTAAACCTAATGAAGACACTCTTAAGCTTTACAATAGGGAACCCACTGACTTTAACAGCACACAGAACAGGAGGCAAGTATACCACACACATGTCCTCCTTACTCATGGTGCAACTGAAAAATCTAAAAAAGTGCTAAGCATGATGGGAAAGACAACACAGCCACTCCCCTTAACCACTGAGAGTGTATTTTGTTGTCTTTCCCATTATAACCAATAGTTATAACCAATAGTTTGTCCAGCTAAAGCTGAAAAAACTAAAAAAGCGCTAAGCATTATGGAAAGACAACACACTCCCCTTAACCACTAAGAGAGTGTATTTTGTTGTCTTTCCCATAATGCTTAGCATTTTTTTAGTTTTCCAGCTTTAGCAGTGAGCCATGCGCTACTGTTGTTTTTAGTTTTCCAGATAAAGATGGAAAACTAAAAAAACGCTAAGCATTATGGGAAAGACAACAAAATACATTCTCTTAGTGGTTAAGGGGAGTGGCTGTGTTGTCTTTCCCATCATGCTTAGCGCATTTTTAGTTTTTTTCAGCTGCACCATGAGTAAGGACATGTGTGTGGTATAATTGCCTCCTGTCCTATGTACTGTTGAAGTCAGTGGGTTCCTTACTGTAAGGCTTAAGAGTGTCTTCATTGGGTTTATCTCACACAATGTTTAAATGAATAATTTGGGTACAAAAGTTTCATTATACAGAGTCACATACTTGAACAGTATCGGATCGGAAAAGTATCGGTATCGGCCGATACTCAGTTACTAAGTATCGGATCGGATCGGAAGTGAGAAATGTGGATTGGTGCATCCCTAGTTGTTTTAGTTGCTTTTTGATGCTTTTTGCTTTAATTTCTATATCTGTCTCACACATCAAGTCACTGCTAACTCTAACACATGAGTAGAAGCTGCACACAAAAACTTTGTAACATTAAGACCACTGATGCTTCCAGCTTTGGCATCTGTAATTTATTCCATTTTTTTTAAAATCACAGTCATCCACATTCCATCTTCTTACATTTTCTTCTGCAGTGTGCCACCCTTATTGACATGAAGAAGGAGTTAGATGTGATCTATAAGGGCTACAATTAATTGTTTAAGGCAAATACTGTATGAAACTATTGGGGTATCACAGCTTTAAAAACAAAATATTTTTCTTAAATTGCTTTTAGTATTGTACACTATTTAAGGCCTGGCATTGTTTGAAACAATGCATATTGCCCACCACTTTTCATATCAGAGCTTAGACTTTCTTATCTTAAAAATTGTGTTTCTGCTGTGGTTGAACCTTAAGAAAAACATGCATAATCATGTTGCCAAATGTTATGCTAAAAGTATGTGCTATGAATAACTCAAATACTACCATATGGAGATGATCCTGGTCTGATTAGCCCAGTCCTCACCTCCTTCTACAGGTGTGCAGTGGAGAGCATCCTGTGCTCCAGCATCAACGTGTGGCATGGAGGCTGCACAGCTGCAGAAAGAAAAGCTTTGCAGAGAGTGGTGAAGAATGCACAGAAGATGTTGGAGTCAGTCTCCCCACCATCACAGACATCTACACCTCCAGATGCAGGAAGAGAGCCACCTGCATCATGAAAGACCCCACTCACCCAGCACACACACACTTTGCCCCACTCCCCTCAGGAAAGAGGTTGAGGAGCATCAAGTGTAGAACCACTAGACTGAGGAACAGCAGATATGTTTTTTGTTGCTGTGCACATTCGTGACCATCTGCTCATACAGTCTCAAGTTCGTGCTGCTGTTTGTAATGATGTTTTTCTATTACATTAGTGCTTAGTGTATTTTTTTAGTTGATGTTTTTCTTAGTTCATATCTTAAATCTTACTACTGTTTTTCTCTTACTTTTTATTGTTGAATGTAACTGGGACCCTGTGTACATAATCTCATTTCATCACATGAGGTGCAAATGACAATAAAGATTCTCTGACTCTGATACAATTTTAGCTCATCATCTGTAAAATTAACAAAGTTAAAATATTTTTTGTGTTGGCAAATGTTTATTATCCATCTTGAATTGAATTGACACCAAAAGTTATTCGGTTGTGGGAGTACTACTGTAGTAATATAGGAGAGATCAGATTTACTGAGCCGTCCAATACATCAGATGTAAGTAATGGGTAGGTTATACCTGACACAACCTTATCATCAAATATTCACGAGTTCTCTCTTTTTCAGGAATAACAATAAATGGTGTGGTCAGATGAGATGTAACAGGCATGAAACGTTAATTTATGTTGGTTTAGCAGAACTGTACTATTTATTAACAGAATCATAAAATTACATCAAACATGTGTATAACTGTTTGGTTCTGATAAATTTTCATGTAAACTTAACGTCGACAGATTCAATTTTTGTGAACAACAGACACAAGTAATGAGATGACATATTATTTTATATCTGTAGGTAAATATTTCTTAAAGTTTACTGGCAAAAGATAAGGAAGAAGTTTAAGTGAGGAGGAGGAGGATGGAAGATGGAAAGAGTGAGTGAATTATCTTGAATGTTACAACCAGGAACATGGCAGCTCTTCGGCAGCTTCAGCTAGACTCCCGTCCGCATTGAACAATTACTTTTTACCTGTAGTGAAGATTCTGGGTCCCCAAACTCCGGTAAAGCAGGTCAACCTTAAACAACGCACGGGTCCATCCGGCTAACGTTTAACAGGCTTCCATCTTGTTCACTATCAACGGCTCGCATGAGGTCTGCAATCAACCTAACCGAAGTAGCGGGTATACTAGTTCCGGTTTGGCTTTTCAAGATAAAAGGTTCCTCGAAGGAATTTCATTAAAAGTGGAGCTTAAAAGCTCAAAGTCGGATTCATAGCCAGCAATGCTAGGAGTCCTTAGCTGATGACGTGTCATTGGCGTTTTGACCGACGTTCACCGAGCTCTTAGGAGACAACATCGTAGTTCAATTTCCCCAGCAGACTGAAGAAGAAGCAGGAAGTGGAACTTTTAAAGGGAACTTGACCCAGTTACTTAGTCCTTCCCGATTGGCCAGTGGCACCAGAAGGAGGCGTAAATGAGAAGGTGCAGAGGAAGAGGTCAAAAGGTTAGATTATGTCAGAAAGGAAGGATAAGATGTTAGTTTTAGGCGTCAACTTTCTTATAATAAAACTGATTACAAAACTGTCTTAGCACTTTGAACAAACACTGTTGACCTGTCATTTTGATTAAAACAATTTCATTACAGTATCACATTTGAAACCTACTGATGATAATATCAAAACCAGATATTATTCTTCTGATTATCAATTAGGACAAAAATAAGGAGTCTCTTGTTGAGTGATTAGTGTCCTGAATTCAACCAAAATGAGATAAACAGTGTCACTGTTCTTTACTGCAGGTCCCAGAGAAAAAGTGCACATTTATATTAAGAGGATGTTCAGTTTGAATTAAGCAGTTTGAATTTAACAGAGTCTTTTACTATCAAACATTGAATTCAATAATGCTCACTTAACACAAGGTTATTCGTTTGATATATTTGAATTAACACAAATTAAAATAAATCTCTTATTGATTTACATTTGTATCTTGATTCAAGTTAATGTAATAAAATGGTGTTAATGTCTGTTTTACTGAGAGGATCAGTAAAAAGTGTTTCAGAGAGATGAAGGTGTATCACTACACTACCCTTGATTAATTTCTAAAGTTGTTTTAGATTTTAACCACTAGTTTACAAGATATTTTGCTAACAGACCAAAAAGGTTGACTTCAAAAGCTAACACTAACGTTTCTTTTCCATACAAAGTCTCGCACAATGAGTTTGTGTGGTTAATTACCCTCAGCTTTTATGACACATAATTTTAGAACTACATCAGTAAAAGTAATCAACTTGTCTTTTTTCTGTTTGCTAAAATAAATTGGCTATGGTGGCCATCTTGAATTTAGATGACTTAAAAATGCAGTTAGTTGTACAGGAAAAGTCTGAATAGTTTCTGCAAGTTTCATTAAAATCTGCCTAGTACTTAATGAGATATTTTTGAAACAGTTAGACATGCAAATACACACAGAGACATGGGCAAATACATTATCATAAACATCATATTTCTGCAGTGTATTATACTCATATTCTTTTTTTTGTTGTCTTCTTTTGGCTGCTCCTTTCTTCATAGGTCGTCACAGAAAACAAATTTGCAGAAAGACTTGGGAATTCTTTTTTACGCCAGATGCCCTTCCTGACTGAACCACAGACCACCGAGCTACCAAAGCTCTCTGTGTGGTGCAGAGAGCTGTAATCTAGGGTTCCTGGGGGAGTAGATGGTGGTGGTTAAAAGCCTTGCTTAAGTGCCCAGAGTGGGGCAAATAAGGGTGGAAACAGGTGTAGGCGTTTCGCCTTTTTCACCCATATTGTCAAGATCGGGTCTTTGGGTTATTAATAAGCCAGATATAGGAGTGCAAAAACAAGAACAGTTTTTATTTATTTTGGTGCTGGATAGAGGTGTCAGGGTCAAGGCTGGTGTGCATTCTTAAACACAGAGAGGTTAGTGACTTTAGGGGCCAAGATGGTGTAGAGGCACCAACCTGCTTTTTGAACATATTACACCCATTCTCCATAACCTCCATTGGCTTCCTGTCACCTACAGAATTCAGTACAAAACTGCTCTCATTACACACCAATGCTTACACGGCACTTCACCTGACTATCTAAAGGACATTCTTGCACCATATTCATCCACCCGGTCTCTACGATCACAGAACAGTAATTTCCTTCATATTCCTCGGACCAAGTTGAGGACCATGGGAGACCGAGCATTCTGTGTGGCTGCCCCCCGCCTGTGGAACTCCCTCCCTGACGACCTGAGAGCTCCACAGTCACTGGTTGACTTTAAAAGCAGCATAAAGACCTTTCTTTTTAAGCAAGCCTATTCTGCCTCCACATGATTTTATCTTTGATCTTAGCTGATATCATTATTGATTTTACTTGATTTTATCACTTGTTTTATTTTATTTATTTTTTAAGCAAGCCTAATCTGCATCCACATGATTTTATCTTTGATCTTAGTCGATATTATTATTGATTTTATTTGATTTTATCACTTGTTTTATTTTGATCTTTGCTTTATTACACTTTGTAGCACTTTGAGATTTTTATTAATGAAAAGTGCATTATAAATGGAATTCATTATTATTATTATTATTAGGCAGGGCTTCCGACTTGGGACCCGAAGGACCCAGGTTCGAACCCCGGCCACTACACACCTTGGGGTGTCTATGAGTGCACACCTATTTCCCCAGCTCCCCGGGCGCTTTCTATGGCTGCCCATTGCACCACCTGGTGGTGGTTGGGTTAAATGCAGAGACAAATTTCGTCTTGTATGGGAAACATACACAGATGACAAAAATGTGACATTATTATTATTATTTAACCAGGACAAGGTGGTTCCATGGGTTACTGTTGAAGTCATTAACCAGGGGCGCAACTACATATTTTTGAGGTGGATGCGAAAACATCAACGGCGCCCCCCGCGCGCCCCGCGCGCTCCCTTTACCTGCCGCCTCATACAGCTTTCCTCCCTTAGTCATGCACTTAGAAAATACAGTAGCAATATTACAGATTTTTTTATGTTACATATCATATCAGGTGATAATTTCAATGATAAACAAATAAGAAGTTTAATAAAGTAAAAATGTATAACAGTAGTGGTAATCAGTGCTCAACATTTTATGTAGTGAAAATATGAAATCTTAACAGCCTGGAGTCCATGTCAGTTTTAACATTTATGACATTTAAACTGTTACTTTCCGTGAAAGAAGACAATGAAAAATGGTCATCAGAAATTCAAACCATCATGGTATACAGTATAGGTTTTTGTTGCTTCCCTAATGTAATTATTCCTACCTGATGCTATCACTTGTCTCCTCTATCACTGACCTCGTGTCTGTCTCCTTCACCCTTTGTCTGTGGCATTCTGCACTGTCATATGGTCAAAAAAGCATTATACTGTACATTAGTTGTAAAAATTACAGATCTTAATACAGTTTTTAAAAATAATGTTTACATGTTATTGCTTGGGATTAAGTAGCTGTTCCCTCACTTCCACCTGCATTAGACCAACCTGTTGCCTTCCCCAGTCTTCCTCTGTCATCTTCTCTTCCTCCTCTCCATCCTCACAGCTGAATGACATTAATTTTGTGTTAAGTAGATTAAAAATACAGCAGTCAAACCACAATAGAAATGAAACTTTAATTTAAATCATCTCCTTGTTGGATAACAGTTACTGACTGGACATTTCATCTAATCTGACTTACCAGATACATCACAACACACACCACTGTAGTGATATTAAATAAGACATTTAAACTCAGGTGTCCCTCTGCCAAAAAGGTTGGTAACATGGGTCACCAACCTTTTTGAGTCTCAGGGCTATAGTGACACTGAGGACTAATTTGTCTGATACACACATAAACTTGTACAACTCATCTTTAATTAAAGAATCAATAATAATAAATGTACATATGAGTGTATAAATTGCAGCACTGCATTGGAACATAGCTGGGAACTGCCACCACAACAGTTTAGCTTGTGTTAATGTTTCCTGAGTTTTATTTAGGTCATTCTTACACTTAGTGTGTGGATGTGTGGGACATGTATAAAATATTCATAAAAATATTAAACAAATCACGTCTTT
The DNA here is from genome assembly GCA_038048925.1 of Garcialebias charrua. Lineage (NCBI taxonomy): Eukaryota > Metazoa > Chordata > Actinopteri > Cyprinodontiformes > Rivulidae > Garcialebias > Garcialebias charrua. The sequence continues at coordinate 20,263 of JBBPBX010027209.1, read as the reverse complement.
AGGGGAGGCTACATTTATTTAACAGCCAAATATGGGACGATTCCTATTAGGCTAGCTTTAGCTAACCTGAATATTTTACAACCCTCCTGTCCTGCTCATACACTGACAGTACTTACCTAATATCTTTTAACCACATTGAAAGGCTTTTTTTTCATCCTTCCAACAACTTCCTTTTCCTGTTTTGCGCCCTGGATAGTTTTTCTGCCGCTCCAAAGTCAAGTGCACGAGTGAAAAAATAAATAAATAAATAAATAACGTGCCTGTGTGCGTTCTCTAGGGGTGCGTGTTCACAGCACCTGTGTGTGAAGGGAGAGCAGAGAGATAGGAGGAGGGAGGTGAGGGAGCAGGGGGGGGGGGCGCCTAAGCAGTGCTGTTTCCCTGTTATTGATCATTTCATGCAGTTAAAGAAGATGCCTGCTAGAAAAACATTTTTTCTAGAGACGGTTTTGGCGCCCCCTGTAGGGCAGCGCCCGTATGCCTTGCATAACCTGCATAGTGGCGATTTGCGACCCTGTCATTAACCTTCTCAATCTTGTAAAGTGGCAGGTGCTGTTGACGATCTGGAGCCGGTGACGTTACTCATGCAGAGCAAACTGCTACAGCGGGGCAGACTGAAGACGTGATCCAGGCAGGGGAAATCCAGATACGTGGTCCGATGGTTGTAGCGGGGGTCAAGCACATGTAAGCAGAGAACAGAGCAGAGTTATGATCCTAAAGTGCAGTCAGAGGGGATGGCGCAGAGTCAGAAACTGTGGTCAGATGACCAGATATAATCCAAAAGGGTCAGGCGAAGTGAGGAGTCAAAAATCAGGCGAGGATTCAGGGCAAGACAAGGATACAAGGCTATGTAAACAGGATACCATGAATAGCTTTACTATCAGAGATCATGGAAGGTTTAATAATTCGACAGGGACAGAGAGTGAGCATGGAGCTTAAAAAGAGACCTGAACAGGTGCATGGAATGAAGGCTGATTTCTGTGCTTAGACTGAGGGGTTGTGGTGAACAGTTGACTGACAGGAGCTGATGTGTGCAATGAGAGATGGGTGATAAGCAAAACACAGCAGGGAAACAGAAACAATGGCATGAGGGACAGAAACTATGGCAGGTGACATGGGCAGGAGAACACAGATCAAGAAGGCAGTATTATGGCAGGATGCGCAGAAACATGGCATGAGGAGCAGAGGCGTGAGCAGATGAGGGGTCAGCGGGGGCCGCTGAGCATTACACATATTTTTATATGTTGTCAGTATGGGGAGTATAACTGGCAACCTTTCAATCAAAGGCCCACTTTCTATGATCTCTGCACTATCACTCCCCACACATGATACTTGTATACAGTACACTATAAATCTGTAGTAGAGGCTTTAACAAAACACTTGTACACTTGAATAAATATTTATAACTCAACTGAATTCTGTGCCGTATTCAAATTTAGCTCCGCCCCTACCGAACACCCAGATTATGTATCATCTCACACAGAAATACAGTATATTCTGGATGACTATGTGCAGAGACAGTGCCATGGCCTTGCATCAACAGTGCATTAATTATGCACAGCGCAGCACTCTGCTCTGTGCCATTACTATGTTTTATAATGCAAGTGCAAAAACAGCAGCAGTTCATTTTCTTGTACATACTCACTAGTTTTGGCTGTCAACCAGACCTGAAGGGCCTGTTTAAAAATGAACGAGCAGTCCTTACACTGTAAATAACTGCTGGCAATGTACCATGGGCTATTTGAAATGTAAAACCTACAGTCCTGCTTGATTATCTATGTATTTGCCCTGAGCTTGGAAGTGTTGCTCTGTGCAGTCTGGTTAGTGTTTTATTTATTTAGACTTTGATGACGCTTGTGAGCATGTTGAGAAGTTCCAAGTTGAGGAACACAGGTTTAAGTGCATTTAAAGAGCACTTTAATTACATAAATATAATAACCTTGAAGTATTGCCAAAGATGGAAATTGTATTTCTTACTCCAATAATTTACAGCAATGCTTCAACGTGGTGAGGGGAAAAAAAAGTCTAATTGCTTCCTATAAATCCCCTTTTTTTT
>JBBPBX010027209.1:0-18171 GCA_038048925.1 Garcialebias charrua | reverse complement strand
GTGGAGCTTATTTTATTTAAGTTTTGACATAATCCAGAATTTTATTTATTTATTTATTTTAGATATATTCCCAGTGACTGACTCCGTGCTGCATGCAGACAAATAACCCCCAGCTTCTGTCATCTATCATTGTGTCAGCCCTCATTAGTTTTTTCTTTGGATGTACCCTGAAACAAGCCCAACCTTGTGTCTTTCTAATTGTGTGTCCATAGTTACAGATAGCATGGCTCCTGCCCAGTGAATAATTAATTTGGGTAAATTGTGCTGCTATAATTTGGATCCCCCCACCCCAGTCTCACAGTCCCCCTCACTCTACATTAGACTGGAAGTCTATTTTCTGCTCCATATCAAATTTTCATGTACAGCCATTTGTCCTCAGGGGACGAATATCATCTTCACTCTGGATCCTGAGTTTTTACCGATCCCTGCGGCATTCCACTGACATTTCCTGAACACAAAATCTCTGTGAGGGAAAAGACTTGGTTGTATTTATTCTACTTAAAATTTTGTCCTACATTTTTTTTTCTCCATTTCCTTGTTGCTTTGAACAACCGGCTTGCTATGAATAATTTTGTACAAGCCAAAGTTTTCTAAGAACATCTGCCCTGCAGTAAAGTTTAGATTTTTTTAAGCCCCAAGTCAATTATATCCATTTACTACATTTCACCAGTAGACAAAATTGACCCTATCCAGAGCTACCAGAATCAATTTAAATTATACTTGATCATCCATCTGTCCATCCATCCATGAATCCAACTCATGTTCCAAAGCCAGGTCACCATGACAGCAGCTTGAGGAAGCCCAGATATATATTTCCTGGTTTGACAAACTCTCATGCCCCATCCAAACTCTCATGCCCCATCCAAACTCTCATGCCCCATCCACACTCTCATGCCCCATCCAAACTCTCATGCCTCATACAAACTCTCATGCCCCATCAAGGACCCTGGCAGGGGTGAAGAGCTGGGCTAGTGTTACTTGGCCAGGACAAAAACTGATTTGTTTCTCCCAAATCTGAGAGTAGACCCAAGTGGACTCTCTTCTGAAGCATCCTTGAACAGGAACGAGTGTGATTTCCCCACCAGATCCTCAAATCCCATCTTTGGTATCACAACCCCAGTTTGCCAATCCAGTAATTGTCCAAAGTCACTAAACAATGTTGCAAACATGTGTCAGTCTGAACAACCAATGACATTTTAAAGCCTTGAGGAACTATGGGTGGATCCCGTCTACCCTTGGATCCCTCCTGCCACAGAGGTTTTTACAGTTTTCTCAACTGCCAAAACACATTTCCTGAATCCGTCCATCTATTTTTAAACTGTAACACAAAACCCAACTTTCAAATTGAAATCAAACCAAACTATCTATATTCTAGAATACACTAGAATATATATACAGTATTCCCTTGCTACTTTGCGGCTCGTTTATCATGGATTCGCTCTATTGTGGTTTTTCAAAAGAAGATTTGATATGCCACACAATTGGTTAATTGATGGATGAGCTGTACGATTGGCGTGAATTTTTTATTTAAAATAAATTATTTGAAATTATTTAGCACCTGCTGTGCAGCCCACACTGCAGGATAAACTTACTGCTGCAGCTGAATAGCTGAGATCAGCTGATCTGCGTGCAGAACGGACAAGTGGGCGTGGCCGAGACCGCTTGCAGGTGGCTGAGAGCAGTGGAGGCACAGAGAGGGAAATCATGACCTGCTGTGCTCTTTTAGAGCGCTTAGTTTAGAAACATTGTTTAGAATTTGCAAGAATGTGAGAAGGGTTTAAACACCTTAATATATATCTATGTAAATACTAAAATAAACTACTACTACTTGTACTACTAATCCTACTTCTCAGTTTTTCACTTATCAAGGGTCTTCAGGGTACAGATCACCCCGCAATAAATGAGGGACTACTGTATATACTGCGCATATATATATATATATATATATATATATATATACAGGTAACCCCCGACCTACGACCCCATCGACCTGCGAACCACGGGACTTACGAACATATCATATTTAATAAAAATATGAATTAAAAAAAAAATAAAAAAAAATTTTTTTTTTTTTTTTTTTTTTTTGTGTTTAAATGTTCTTAATTTCATGTGTACATCACTTTGTTGCAGCTCTGGTTGTTTTAAAGGCTTTATAAATAATAATTATGATAAAAAAGATCATTTCTGATCATTTTTGAGCAATTTTTGAGCAATTTTGGGAAACAGGAAGTAGGTCTTCAGTTTACACGGTCACAAATTAATGTAGAACACCGGACGCTATTTAAGGTTCAGTCACTGGGGTCTCCGGTCACAAATTAATGTAGAACACCGGACCGGACGCCATCTTAGGTTAGCTGCCGAGAGCTGGACGAAGACTGGTGACCAGGATGGCTTCATATGGATTAATTACTAGCTGGAAACGTCTCTGTGAACTTTGTGGATGNGTCCTTAATTTGGTTCGTGGAATGTGAAGTAGATTACTGTTCTGTGATCGTAGAGACCGGGTGGATGAATATGGTGCAAGAATGTCCTTTAGATAGTCAGGTGAAGTTCCGTGTAAGCATTGATGGTAATGAGAGCAGTTTTGTACTGAATTCTGTAGGTGACAGGAAGCCAATGGAGGTTATGGAGAATGGGTGTAATATGTTCAAATTTACGAGCTCTCAACAAAATCCTTGCTGCACTGTTTTGAATGTATTGAAGCTTCTGAAGATTTTTGCCAGGGATTCCAATAAACAGGGAGTTGCAGTAGTCGAGCCTGGAGGAGACAAAGGCATGGACGAGTTTCTCAGCATCAGAAAAAGTCAGAGATGGGCGAAGTCTGGAGGGCGTCCGTGGTGTAGTGGTAATGGCAGTCGTCTCCCGATCGGAAAGTTGGCGGTTCGACTCCCGGGACCCGCACCATGTGTCGTTGTGTCCTTGGGCAAGACACTTAACCCTGAGTTGCTCCCGGTAGGACTGGAAAGCACCTTGCATGGTAGTCTGCCGCCACCGGTTTATGAATGTGTGTAGCATTCAATACATGTGTAGCACTTTGAGATTTTCAGTAATGAAAAGTGCGTTATAAATTGAATTAATTATTATTATTATTATTATGTTTCGAAGATGGAAGAAGCAGGTTTTAAACAGATGCTTAATGTGATTTTCAAATGTAAGATGAGAGTCCATTTTTATTCCAAGATTTGTAACAGAGGTGGAGAGGGGGATGTCTTGTCCAGAGAAGGAGATTGTTGTTAAAGTTGATGTTTGTACCTGGTGAGGGGTGCCAATCAGTATGGCCTCAGTCTTGGAACAGTTTAATTGAAGAAAGTTCTGATTCATCCATGCCCTTATTTCCTCCAGGCAGGTAGAGAGGGCAGTGAGTGAAGATGGAGATGACAATGGGGAAGATGAGGATGCTCCAGTCCTGAGCACTGAGACTGCATTGCTGAGATTTACAAATGATGTCCTCTTGACTGCTGACACTGGTTCTCCCTCCATCCTTGTCCTCCTTGACCTCACTGCAGCTTTCGACACTGTGGTCTCTACAATCACAGAACAGTAATCTACTTCACATTCCACGAACCAAGTTAAGGACAATGGGAGACCGGGCATTCTGTGTGCCTGCCCCCTGCCTATGGAACTCCCTCCCTGACTACCTGAGAGCTCCACAGTCACTGGTTGATTTCAAAAACGGCTTAAAGACTTTTCTTTTTAAGCAAGCCTATTCTGCCTCCACATGATTTTATCTTTGATCTTGGTTGATATTATTATTGATTTTAGTTGATTTTATCACTTGTTTTATTTATTTATTTATTAATTTTTTAAGCAGGCCTATTCTGCCTCCACATGATTCTGTCTTTAATCTTAGTTGATATCATTGTTGATTTTACTTGATTTTATCACTTGTTTTATTGTTGTAGCACTTTGAGATTTTTATTAATGAAAAGTGCGGTATAAATTGAATTTATTATTATTATTATTAAAGCTGTGTATCGTCGGCATAACAGTGAAAAGAAATGTTGAACTGATTAATAATTTGACCTAAAGGCAGCATGTAAAGGGAAAACAGCAGGGGCCCCAGAACTAAACAACAGTCTAGACCTTTTCTAGTGTGGTTCAGTGAACAAGATTTATTGTCTTACATGTGTGATAACTATTTAAACAATCACATTTTGTAGAAATTGCGTTGAACTCAGACCAAAGAGTTAAAGGCTAGTCAGAGCTGGAGTAGTGCTGGAACTACTCTGACTGATGAAGCCCTCTGGAGTGAGGGTGAAACGTTTCTACTGAAAAGAAACTGTCCAGATGACCTGATTGAGAATTATCGGATTCAATATTTTATTTAATTCATTTATTCATTCATTTAAAAGAGACAAAATAAAACAAATTAATCAAAAAGAAAACATTGAATGAAAAGAGTGCAGAAAGAAGAAAAAAATTATTATATCACCCCCTTAATAAACATTGAACCAGTCCAGTCCTTGGCTTGTAGCAAATTTTTTTTTTTGGCCCTCGGTGTATTTGACTTTGACACCCCTGGTTTAGAACATTACAAGAGTGTGGGAAGGGTTTATAAAGCCTTAAAATATAAATAAATATTAAAATAAATAGCATTCCTACTTCACAGTTTTTTACCAATCATGGGGGAGTGTGGAACGTAACTCCTGAGATAATTGAGGGACTACTGCGATCTAAAAATATATAATAATAAAAGCAGAAGTTCATTCATCCATCTATCTGTCCATCTGTCATTTGTCTGTTGATCTTAACTTTTCATTTAACCAACTGTTAAAGGGGACCACATATTCAAAATTCACTTTTTAATGTTTTTTTACTCAACTTTGGGTATGTACTTCATAAAAAAACAGTCCTAGGGCCAAAAAAAAAATGCACCCAGTGGTTTATTTACTCCAAGTATATTTATTTTTGCTTTGATAGAAACATTTCGTTTTCAAATCCTGCGGTTTGTGACGTCACAAGCTGCAGGACAATCCCCCCGCACCTTGAGTCCAGCCCCTCACCTAGCAACCCCTCGTTAGGCTCAACCCACTTCAGTATAAAAGACGTGACGGTTGTTTTTCCTGATTTCATCTCATCTTTTGTTTAAATGTTCTTAATTTCATGTGTACAGCACTTTGTTGCAGCTGTGGTTGTTTTAAATGGCTTTATAAATAAAGTATAATTGTTATTTTTACGTTTTAGTTCAATTTTTAGCGTATTAGCGATCGCTCCCAACGAGCAGCCGGCAGACGGAAAACGAGCAGACCGCCGGCGAAGGGACCATCTGCGGGCGGGAGCTGCTGGGAACTGATAGCTTTTGAGGAGCAGAGGTTGCCTCATACGGATAAATTAACTGGAAACACTCAGTGAACTTTGTGTATGTGTCTGGACTGAAGCAGAGATTGCTCCCAAAAGTGTAGCATGCAACGAGCGGACCTAAAAGGGCGGAGGAGGAACGAGCTATTTTTAGCCTCGGATTTGGGCTAAAGGGAGCAGATAATGGCGGCGCGCGCAGACGGCTTTCGGTAAGTTATCTTAAGCTAGCACTAACAGTAAGTCAAATGAGTAATAAAAAAAGAGCTAATTTTAAAACAACAACAGATTAGAGATACTGGCTGTTACAGAGGGCGGAGTTAATGTAAACAGATCTTTGAAGGGCGTGGCCATGAGAGCTCATTATCATAAACCAGTCGTTCAAAACGAAAGTTAAAAATGGCAGAATTAAAAAGGGTATAATTGATTATCTAAGAATTATTTTGTGTATTAAATTGAATGAACATTGTCTGGATAGCCCACAGCCATACCATAACATTTTTAAAAACCTGTCTGTGGTCCCCTTTAAAGGCCCATCTAGGGACAGGTGTTGCGAATTAGCGTTGGCTATATACACTGTGATGCAGGCATTAGATTGTTTTGATCTATAATATTGTATCTTTCCCTATCAAATAAACAAGTAAAATTAAAAAAAGGTACAATTTATTAATTTCAACACAAACCCAGAGAGCTGAACAGTGAAAAGGACCAAGGCAATAGTAAAGAGGTAGGCAGGTTTATTGGTGTTGGTGGAGATGGACCTGGGACAGCAGGATCTGCAGAAGATGATGAGGGTGATGTCTTTCCACAATGTTATCTTGTTGAAGAACTTGGGAGAGTCTTACTTTGTTTGTTTGGTTTCTGGACTCGGAGGGTCACTATTATGGGACTGTGGTTCTGTGCTGAGAGGAGAGGTCCAGAGGTGAAGGAAAGGTGATGCTGTTTATCGGAGAACAGACAGGTTGGGAGTGAAAAGGCTGAGTTGGAGTCAGGGATTTTTCTTTCTTAGTTGAAGGAAAGACTAACATTCAGGCAAGGCATTGACTTGCCTTTCATCATTATTATTATTATTATGCTTACTGTATGTTCATTGGGTGTTTGGTGTTTTAGGGGTGTTTGGTGTTTCAGTGTTGGTGTAAATTTTCATACTTTTATACTATTATGAAAAAACTCAGGACAGTGTTACACTTTTACTATTTTATGCTTATGTTTATTAAATGTTTTAGTGTTTTAGTGTTTAAATGGTTACTGTTGCACCGAGGGACTGAGAGAAACGCAATTTCAATCCTGTGTATGTCCTGTATATATTGCAGTTCTGACAATAAAGTTGACTTTGACTTTGACTTTGATCATGCGACGGGATCCCAAGAGGTAAAGAGGAGACAAGAAGTTTGAGGAACTCATAAGGATCTCTGTGAAACACAAGATAAGCTAGTCTATCTAGGATGCTACAACCTCTTGTCAATCAATGTTTAGTTCAGGGGTCACCAACATGGTGCCCGTGGGCACCCGGGTGCCCCCAAGGACCATTTGAGGTGCCCGCAGACCTGTTCTAAAAATAGCACAACTCAGCTGCATTTAAAATTTCATTTTATTCAGTTGTTATTCTTTTTTTGTATTTATATATATTTTAAAATGTCTATCTTAAAAATATGTTCTTAAAAATATGTTTATTATACATTTTTTTCAATTTACGCTTTGTTATTTCCGAAGAGTTTATCAAACTGGTGCCCTTTATATGACTCCGTACCCACAAAGTAGCTCTCAGTTTCAAAAAGGTTGGTGACTCCTGGTTTAGTTACTAGTAGTCCAATGAAGACGTGGAGGGAGTACAGTGAATGAAAAATTACCGTTTAACTAACAGGCATTACTGAGGTGTGAACCTGTGACCATCTTGCTGTGAGGCAACAGGGCTATAACCACTATTGTTTTTGGGACAGCGGCAAATCACTCTAGTCTTGGCTTCACTTGGACTACAGAAGCCTGCATTAAAAGATCTGAACGATCACTTTACCAGCCATAATAAAATAAAAGATTAACTTCATTTTTGCTGAATATCACACTGAGGTTAAACAGCACGATGTGCAATGGCAACTACAACGTAAACTTGGTGAAAATTACATAATACACACAGAGACGCACACAAGCACACACATTACAGTGGCGAAGGCAACGTGCTGCCTCTGTCAGAAACATTTCACAGTGGCCTATCACGGCCTGTGGCCAACCGCTGCTTACGCTCTGAATAAACATTAGCACTTCAGCTGCATGCTGTCTCAGACCCTCTCCTGTGGTATCATCCAATACAATCCCAGTCGCATATCCAGGCTGTGTGATTAATGGAGCATGAGCATTGCATGTGACACTGTTACAAAGACTCTGTGATAAAGATTCTCACAAAGTTATCATGCCTCCTTTGGGCTGCGTTTGTCCATGATTTGTACCCGTCCTATGTTCAGTCCTTGTACTCTGTGTGCTTTCTTCAAAATACCACACTGGTACAGTATTATTTTTATTTTACAGTAATGACCAGTGACATGCATTGAGGTTTGGGACAGGTGAGGCACTGACTCATCTGGAATCGGTTGCTCAAATGAGCCCAAAATATTAATTTAAATTAAATTCAGTTTATTTATATTGCGCCAAGTCACAACAAAGTTATCTCAGGGCACTTTCAGGGTATATACAGAAATTCTTAAGTTAAATTTAATACCTTTTAATACCATCACAATATTTTTTAAATGGTAAATGGAGCTTATTTATATAGTGCTTTCCAGCCCCCTGTGAGGAGCCCCAAAGTGCTTTACAATACCAGCCATCCACCCATTCATTCAGACATTCATACACCGGTAGTGGTAGCCTGCCTTGCAAGGCGCCATCCAGACCTACCGGGAGCAACTTGGGGTTAAGTGTCTTGCCCAGGGACACAACGACACATGGTGGGCGGATGCGGGATTCGAACCTCCAACCTTTTGATCGGGGGTCGACTGCCATTACCACTGTGCCACGGCCGCCCCTGTTTAATACCATCACGACACTGAGCTGCAACCGTAGCAGCAACCTCTTGTATTTCAGTTCAGAGCAACTAATTGTAAAGTAATAAATTACTGTCATTTTCTTCCTAAACTTTGGTAGTAAATGTAGTTTTATAATAATTAATGGATACATCAATTTGCTTCTTGCCTCAATAAAAGCACTGACCTACTTGTTATTTAAAACTAACCCAAGAGAAAAAGTTTAATTGTTCCCACACATAACATATCTCTAATGGCAAATGAAAAACTGTAAACTTGAAAACAGAGCAGTTTAGTTAAAATAATTCAACACTGAACACATGCACAATTCAAAAAGAGATGGAGAAAAAGAATAACTACTGTATTTTTCATCCTGTAAATCACAGTTTTTTGCATAATTAACATGCCTTGCAACTTATAGGCCGAAGTGACATATTTATGGATTTTCCCCCCATATTTATAAAGCATTTTTAGCTGCGATATGACAGTTTACATTCATTCTGACTGAAAAAAAAAAAAAAGAACAGCAATACTTGATGGGCCCCATAGTACGGTATAGTAATAGTTGTGTGGCATGCTGTTGGCTGTTGTATCATGTAATAGGAAAACGTGCCAATAATGACAAATTAAAAAAAGTTCAAGACAAAAACAACTGGACTTTATTTATTATACTATTTATTATTTTATACTTTATTGTTTTTTTCTTGCACTTTTTAGAATTCACTATGTCCTGGATGACTGAGAATCTTCACTAGCTATTAATGACCCAATCGACCTGCCATACTCTCCCCACCTCTCTACTTGGAACCTTCAATCCAGCTGCACCAGGTGGCGAAATGCAGCTAATTTACCATTAAAGTGCATTTATTAAGAAAATGATAGACTGAGACACACCTCTGCTATAATTTCGAGCTAACAAATAATTGTTTAGGTACTTTTCTTGTTAAATGTCGGCGAAACGAGCCGCGCTCCGCTTTCCTGTTTCTCACTGCTGCGCGTTCACGGAGGACACAGGCAGCGAAACATTTTTTTTTAAATAAAGCTGATTTAACGAGAAAACGTTAGCCTGTGACACAGCTTTGCTATAATTTCAAGCTAAAAAATAGTTGTTTAGGTACTTTTCTTAAATGTCGAAGGATCAAGGCACGTTCCTTTTTACCCATGTTCGTGCTGCTGTTTATTTCCACTATATTAGGCTTAGTGTATTACTAGTTGATGTTTTTCTTAGTTAATTCTAGATGTTATTACTGTTTTTCTCTTGCATTTGTTGTTGGATGTAACTGGGACCCCGTGTACATAATCTCGTTTTCATCACATGTACCACATGCGGTGCAAATGACAATAAAGACTCTCTGACTCTGACTCTGACTTTTTCCTGTTTCTTTTCACAGACATGTCAATATAAGCCTCGCACGGCGCCTCAGCCAGCTGTAGGTGCGAACGCACACGTGACCAACGATATGACGTCTTTGTTTTAGCTAAGGTCCTACTCGGAACATAAAATTAGAAAAGAAAAATAAATTCACAGACATTTTTTTAGACGACAGAACGAGAAAAATATAGTTGTGTAGGTTTTTAAAAAATTATACCTCGTCAGATGACGTTTATTACTTTTTAAATACTTTTTAATGGCCTTAATTTGTGATAATTTCATTTAGGCCTACCTTTTAATACCTTTTACTGATACCCTGACTTTGCAAGAATATTCACATACATAGAAAAGCCAATTAGTAAAGTTCTCTATCTAAGGAAGCCAGCAGACTCGTTGAATCTTCACTTTGTCGCAGTCTCCCATCCTGAACAACCACAAAGGCAACAGTGGAAAGGAAAAACTCCCTTTTAACAGGAAGAAACCTCCAGCAGAACCAGGCTCAGGACAAGCGGCCATCTGCTTTGACTGGCTGGTTTAAAGTAGAGTCAAATAAACACAGAATGGCAGGTCCAGATGTAGGTGCAGGTGAACCCAAAAGACAAAAACACATCAAGGATAGAAAAAATAATTACAAATACAAAACAGATGAGCAGAGTAATTAAAGACAGTAGCAAAGTGAAGAGATGTGGTCCGTTTGTCCTCCAGCAGTCTGATGTCGGGTACCCACCAGACGCGTCGAAACACTCCTGCCGCCCCCTTTTGGCCGCTTGTCACTTTCACACAAGCCACTGAAGACGCGTCTGATGACGCGCCCTGGGAGGAGGCAGAGGAGGGGGGTCTGGCTCCTTTTCCGGTTGTTTCTTGTACACCGGGCAGACGAAATCAGCTGTACGTGAGCCTCGTTACTACTTGAGTGGGTTTTCTACGAGCCGAACTGCAGCTCCAAAAGTCTTTGTTGAGATTAAAACTTTTTTTATGTTTGGGGTGATCGTACGCTCGAGCGGACAGCAGCAACTGTAAAAATGCCAAGTTTCTTACCGGAGGCTGGTTCCTTCATGGAGGCTCGATGGGGTAAGTTTAAAAAGTCCAAAAAATGTCCCGTTTTCGTTGCGTCATCACATAGCAGAGTCTCTCCCGATTGGTTGCTGCGACGCGTCGAGCGTCGAAAGTTCAAATATTTGACCCTTGGCTGCTCGACGCATAGGTTTCTTCGGACGCGCGCGTGCGCGGAAAGGAACTGCCGCGTGCTGCCGCGCTGCTTCAAACACTCAAAACGCGCCGCTTCACGATTCGACGCGCCTCGACGCGTCTCCACATAGACTTTCAATGTAAACCAGCTGCTTCCGCTGGCCGAAACACGTCTGGTGGGTACCCGGCATAAGCCCATAGCAGCATAAATAAGGGACAGCTCAGGAAACCCAAGTCAACCCTAACTATAGGATTTAGCAAAAAGGAAAATTTTAAGTTCAGTTTTAAAACTGGACAATGTGTCAGCCTCACGGACAGAAACTGGAAGTTGGTTTCACAAGAGAGAAACCTGAAAACTCTGCCTCCCATTCTGCTTTTGGAAACTCTAGAAACCGCAAGTAAACCTGCAGCCTGAGAGCCAAGTGCTCTGTTAGGAAAATATGGAACAATAAGATCTGTAATAAGGTGGAGCTAGGTTGTTGAGAGCTTTGTAGGTTAGAAGTAAGATTTTGAATTCAATTCTGGACTTGACAGGGAGCCAATGGAAAGAAGTTAAAACTGAAGAGATATGATCTCTCCCACTAACTCCAGTTAAGACTCTGGCAGCAGCATTTTGGATCAACTGAAGACTTAAAAAAAAATTCTAAAAACAAATAAGTCAGGTCCTCTGAATGGGTTCAAAAAACAATCAAAAATTGTAGAAACATTTTGTCTTTCATCCGAAAGACCTTCAGTCTGAGGTGCTGTACCAGGGTTGCCAGATCTCCAGACCGAAAGAAGCGATCAGCTCCTTCAAAACAAGCACAAACAAGCGACTCGCTCTTTCAAAAAAAGCCCCAAAAAAGCCCAGCTGGCAACCCTTCCCATTGTGTAAAAAAAGGCAGTTTTAAACAGTGTATAAACATATTTATTACATACATTACATTACATACATGCATTACATATAACCAGCAAAATTATGCATTAAAGAACGTATTCAGTCTAAAAAATAAAAATACATTTTGCATTTTTATACAGCTGGTTTGTCATGTGTACAAATTAAAAAATAAAATTAAACTGCAAAGTCAACAAAACAACTTTCTTTATACTGATGCTCAATGAAGCAGGTAGAAAAAAAACAGCATACAGGTAGGAAAAAACTTTGATTTCTTAAAACTGTTTAAAAAAACTCTGTGTTAGCGTTGTCTTGTCTAGACAAAGAATAAAGAACAGAGAATAAAGAACAATGTTGCATTCGCGTGTAGTCGGATGTCCCGTGAAGAAACACGGTTTTTAATTTTAAACTCACTTTGAAAGTAATTTTCATTAATTTATCATTTTGTTTGCTAAAAACTAACATAGTTGAATGATACAAGATATATATGTTGTGTCACTATATGCAAAGTTCAAAAATGATGTCACAATACCTTTAAAATAACTTCAGGAGTACATTTTACATGTAACATATTATACCACATATGACACACCTCACTCCTCGCGTTATGCATCACACACAAAAATACACCAATCCTTCTCATCAATGCAAGGAAACTTACCAGAAGTCGTCTGACATCATTAGTTTTACCGGCTCTGTCGCTTGCGCCAACTGCACCTGAACGTAACACATCCGCCTTGACGTAACATACGTGGAAGGGGGGCGTGACAAACTACCTACCACTCGCATTACTGCTCGACTGAAAAACAAGCACAAATAAGCGACTCAATGTCCGCGAGAAGCTCAAAAAAATGCCACAAGCGGCTGACCAAATTTGAAAGCGACTCCAGGAAAAAACAAGCCCAATGCCGCTTGAAATAAGCGGACTTGGCAACTATGTGCTGTACAGTACTGTATTCAGCTCAGTCTTATAAATTGCACCCTCTCACAGTGGATCAACCAGTTTGTTGTTAACACACAAAACCAGCTGCTCACATGATCAAGGAGGACCATCAGCCTAACAATGTATTGTTAGCACCCTGATGGTTGTTTGCTATTCACAAGGGGCTGAGTGATACTAGCAATAACAGCATTGTAAAGAGAGGGACAGTTGAACATGGAGGCCTCCACCTCTGTTTAATGATGGACGGTTTCTTTTCACAAAGATGGCCTCCTTTACTCCTCTCTCAAACCATTGTTCTTCTGATCAAAAATAACACCAAGATTTTTAACTTTAGAACTGGAGGCCAGATTAATGCCATCTAGAGAAAGTGAAAGATTGAAAAATGTATTTGATGCTTGCTCAGGTCCAAAAACCACAACCTCGGTCTTGTCTAAAGGGTGAAATATACCTGAGCGTCCTCAGGTACGCCACTCTACACGCGCATTTTGTGCACATGCTTTTCGCTGATATAGCTTCAGAAACTATCAGCTTTCAAATGCTCGCGTATCCTTGTTGTAATATGAGCAGCTGCGCACGGAGGGGACTCAACTGAGCTCGCTGATTGGTCACTTGCTGACACGCCTACTGAAATGATTGACAGCTTTCAGTCAGCTCATGAGCAGCTCGCTGAAGACCGCTGCGGTGTTCTGATGCGGTGTTTCTACTATATATGTTATAAAAAGTTCTCTCAGAAATAAAAATAATAACAGGGAGCGCTTTTCCTGCAGCACACAGCCCACCAGGGAATATTTAAAACATCGCGCACCCAGGTAGGACCTGAATTCATTCATTTCAGTCATCGAGTGAACGGAGGAAGAAGCGATTACTTGACTTTAGGCAAAAAAACAAAAGAAAAGGCCCGATCAGCGATAAAGAAGGGGAATTTATTTCATTTGTGTAACATACAAAACAGTCCGGCGCCGGGGAAGTTTATGGTCAGACACCGCGCATCGCGTTCGCGGTCGTAAAAAAAAAAGCTTTGCGCGTTCGTGCCCTGAGGGGCTACGCGGGGCTACGCTTTTGCCTTGACGTACGTACGTGGCGTATAGGCGTACTGCATGTACGCTCAGGTATATTTCAGCCTTAAGTTTAAATGCAGAAAATTAAGAGTCATCCAAGTTTTAATGTATATAACACATAAAGTTAAGTTTATGTCTTAACTTAATAAACTTACAACTTAAATAGCTGATTGGATTCATTGTGTTTCATGGGCAAATATAACTGTGTATCATCAGCATAACAATGAAAATGTATCTCATGCTGTTTGATAAAATAATAAATAAATATATAATAAAATAGAAGCTTATATTTCAATTTAGCCTTTTTTCTTTTAAAAATACATCTAATTATGCTTTAATTAACCCCATAATCCTTGCTTTTAAAATAAAAAAATAAAAACACTTTTATTACCTTTATTTTTAAATGAACGAGTTTGGAAAAATGAGGATGAGTTTAGAAAAATCCTTTCATTTTGAGATGTGATTTTCCATTTTGTCCAAACAAATTTAAACGAGTAACACGAGAAACAGAAGAATACACCACATTAATTTCATTGTCCCTATGGGGCAGTATTGCCCCCTATTGGTGTGGTACGGTACTTTTTGCCTCACTGTGTATTTTAACTTTGCATTTATGACCGATTAGATAAGCAGAAATGTGTTATACACATTCATTCAATATACTGTATTAGACAGACTATAGAATATCAACATGTACAGCACACATGTAATCAAACATGTATATTGATATAAAGAGAAACAGCAATGGGCATGCACCAACCACATACTTTATATATTATATATGGCCCAGAGGTGAGCCACTGCACTACACTGCCTCACCCAGTGCATTTCTTCCATGTGTTTGAAAAGGCAATGCATAAATTCCGTGATTTTGACATTGAAGTGTTGAAATAATTCAGAAAACTGTTTTATAGAACAGTGAAGTAGTCAAGTGTATTTTCTCTTATCATTGTTAGTATTTTACTTGTCATGATGACAGGTGAGGCACTTCCTCCCCTGCCTCCCCTGACAGCACCACACTTAAAAAAAACAAAAAAAACAACTGCATACGCACAACAATGTTAAAATTTATAAAACTGCACACACATGTTTCTGCATACCTTTTCTTCATACTTCCCATTTTACATGGAACTGAACGCTGCAGCACCGGCTACTTGGACCGCTCTATCCCCTCTCATAATTAAATATGTAGTTCAGTACAAATACACGGCAGGCTTCCACCCTATGTCCAAATAACCACAGTAATAGTTTTGGAGGTGGAGGCCAGTGGAAATTTTAATTTGGTAGTCATTCCTCAAGGGTTAGTGATAAAACAAAATAACGTGAGTGAAAGAAGGCAGCAACCGCTGTTATTGCAGAAGATCTGAAGTTCAGTCCTTGCTTGAAACTTAAAAAAAGTGGTCCGAAATCAAAGTCGATGCAAGAAAATCAATGTTACACATCAATGGAAAGTTTCAACCATGGTGTAGGGGAATTTGCTATATCTGGGCATCAAACGGGCGAGGCTGTCCCCCACAGCTAGCGTGGCACGCAGAGGTGGCTCCAGGGGGGAGCTAGGGTGTGCTATACCCCGCCCCCCTCCCGGAAAAGTCACAGCACCCCCAAGAAAATATCAGATTATTTTCTTTTTCATCTGAGTTAATATTCTTTAACATGTGGTTGTTGTTATATTTTCCTCCCAAAACACAACTAATAAAAAAATAATAATCAGTGATTATATCGAGTAAAAAAACAAAAACAATCTGATCCACCAGCTGAAGCCCACAAAGATGAGTGATGCTCTCAACACTGACCCAGTAAGGAGCAGAAACTCATGATGCCTCTGGTTATGCCATTTTTAGCTAGTACAACTTGATAAATCATTTCCTGGCTTGCAGTGATAATAAATGACTTATCTGGTCACATTAAATAACTACTTTTAACCAAAATCCAAAATAAACTTTATTAAAATAGCCTCACTGCATCTAAATTCATGCGCGTATAAAACTGAAATAATTCCTGCTCAAAGAGTTAATTTTGCCTTAGACAAGAGAATTAAGCCTTGACTGATTTATTATTATTGCTTGTTTATTATTGTTGTTGATTTTTAGTTTGATTATTTTTGTAATAAAACTTAAAAGACAACTTTATTTGGATGATTATTCATTTGTTCTGGTATAGAACTCCCTGTAATAACATATTCACCCTTTACTAATCAGAATCAGTCACTGAAGTACTTTGTAGAATATATTGATTAAGTTGTTGTTGGTCAGTAAACTGACCAGTGGGTGCCAAACTTTAATGAATGAAAAATAAAACAACTAATCACTGTAATACCATTTGGTTATGTGCTGCTGATCTCATGCTGCTGATCTATTTCATGTTGCTGTGTTCACTCGTCCTCATCTGCTCACACAGACTCATGTTCGTGCTGCTGTTGTTTGGCGCATTGTTTTGTACTAGTAGTGCTTAGTGTATTTTTAGTTTAGTGTTTTTCTTATTTCATGTCTCGGATCTTTTTTACTGTTTTTCTTTACAATTTGTATTTTTGTTGGATGTAACTGGGACCCTGTCCATAGTTTCGTTCCACCTTATGTACCACATGTGATGTGAATGACACACATTGACCTTGAGAACTGAAAGAACAAATTATCCTTCATAGCATCCTCAGTAAAATGCTTAGCCCCCCCTTAGCACCTGCAGAAAAATATCTCTGGAGCCTACTGTGCCACTGTGGCACGGCTCAGGAAAGACTGTGAAAACACCCGACGTGTCAACCAGCTCCCTCCTAAAGGCTCTAGTTCTTTCAAAACCCAGAATGGTGAGGATTTGATTCGATACCGGTACACAGCTCCTCCTAATTTCCCACAGTTCAGTGCATTGTTCCTAAAGAATGGCTCTGAGCACTTTAAACCAGCTAATAATGCAGACATCATCCTGTGCCAGCAGGTCAATGTGATCCCTGAAAGTACGCTCCCTTACAATTCTTCTATAGATGATGTCCTTCAGCAGCTCCAAGCTGCCATTATTCCAAAATTACGCACAATTTCATGTAGCTATTTATGGGCATGGGTCATTTTCTACATCTTGTCGACCTGAGGAATCATGACATGTGAGTTAGTCTGAATTAGTTTGGTAATCAGACAGTTTTCTTCTAAGTGAGAATGGAAGATCCCCTTTGATTATTTACACACATTTTATGCTCCGCAGCTGTCTGCGCCTCACAGGCGTGCGTGTTTACATCTACATGTGACAAAAATATAGAAAACTTTACAGTTTATAGTGAAGTGAGGTTGTTTTGGTCATTTTTGAGGTGCTCTATGTTGTTTTATGATGTTAAATGTAGTTCAGTTTCATCATTCAGCTTTAAAACACAAAGGCTCAAACGTAGGATAAAAATTTAATTTAAATGCTCTCTGAGTCCAGAAAATCTGATGGAGTCATATTTGAGTGCATTTAGGCAAGTTTCAGTACGTGGTACTTTGTACATTCTCACAGCATGTACGTATATGTAAGAACACTTTCATGCGACATTCGATTTGATACATCCTGATGTGTGCATGGGACATGGCGTACGCAAACTTTGTGCGTACTCTCCGTTCATGCATGAGGCTTCTTGTTTTCTTCGAATCATCATCGCATTTTCCAACCTCTTATCTGGCCTTTGGCAGAGGATGCAAACACAATTAGACACAATATTCAAGATCAGAGGCAACACTAACATGTTTAAGAATCTGTGTTCAAAGTTTTCAGCAAACTTTTAATTTTTTAAAAAGACTTGGTTTTCTTTGATCCCGGTGCTGACAGAACTAGAGCCTCTGGTTTACTCTTCAGAAGACTGAACTCATGGCCACATGTTTGCACCATCTCAAGTCAGGTCATGAGTCATTTGCACAGTTATTCAACAGTTTGAATATAGTTCGGATTCATTATATGCCCATCATGTGACAGCAGTCAGCCATGCCCCCCCCTCCAGAGCTCTATCGCTCCTCTTCCCCACTCTGCGTCTTCTCGGAGCCCGTCTCCAACCCCCGCCGCCCCCACCCTCAACCTTCGACTGGCGCCTGTACGGTTAGTTAGAGAACACCACAGGACATCATGTGACAAACAAGCAAACAGGCCGCCATGTGCACGCACGCACACACACCAGCAGATGTAAACTACAAGCACCACACATTCATTCGTCATTCCCCCTTCCATTGACTCCTTTCATGTGGGCTGGCTTGTATGAAGAGTGTAGCGCTCCGACAATAGAATCTATTTTATTGGCATCATCGAAGCGGTGCGTCCATGTGTTTTTGCCCCAGCAGTGGCCAGACACACCTTGAGGCCAAATGTTATCACTCACTGTAATTAAAGCCTTGCAAAATAAAAATAAAAATGCTAGTTATTGAGGTTTTGTACTGCAACAAGTTAATTTATGTCAGCGTTTCCAAAGTGTTTATACG
>JBBPBX010027208.1:5761-37465 GCA_038048925.1 Garcialebias charrua | reverse complement strand
CGCCACTGGAGTTGTTTTGACAGCTCCTGTACAAATCCGTAATGCTTGATACTGTATGCGATCAAGGTTTCCAAGAACAGTATCTGCTGCAGATCCATATACCACACATCCATAATCTAATATTGACCTTATCAATCCAGTATAAATATTTTTTAATGCAATTCTGTCTGCACCCCATCCACTTCCTGTTAAGCACCTCATTATATTCAGAGCTTTCTTACATTTTTCTAGGACTTTTTGAATGTGTAAGTTCCATGTTAGTTTTTCATCCAACCACATCCCCAGAAACTTAATATTCGGTACTTTCTCTAATTCCTGGTTGTAGAGTTTGAGTTTCAATCTGTATTCATTTCTTTTTCTTGTGAAAAACATTAGTTTAGTTTTTTCAGTTGAAAATGTTACTCCCCATTTATACGACCATTCTTCTATTTTTGTAATAGCCTCCTGCATTTTTTTAACAAGAAATTTCAAGTTTTTTCCTCTTTTCCAAATTGCTCCGTCGTCTGCAAAAAGAGAAACGCCCATCTCATTTCCAAGTTCAGAGAACACATCATTGATCATCAGAGAGAATAGTAGAGGACTCAGTATACTTCCTTGGGGTGTCCCATTTTCAGCAGAGTATTTTTGAGAATAGCACTCTCCTACTTTAACTTGGATAGTTCTGTCCAACAAAAAGTCCTTGATCCATTTCAACATTCGACCCGAAACACCCGAGTTACATAGTTTAATTAGCAACCCATCCTTCCACAGCATATCGTATGCCTTCTCAATGTCAAAAAAGATAGCTACAACACTTTCTTTATTTACTTGAGCTCTCCTTATTTCATGTTCTAAGCATAAAGTCGGATCCATTGTATTTCTCCCCTTTCGAAAACCACTCTGGTATCCAGCCAAGTAACCTTTCATCTCCATATGATATACCAATCTATCATTTATCATTTTCTCCATGATTTTACAGATGGTAGATGTTAATGAAATAGGTCTGTAGTTACCTGGTTTAGTACAATCTTTTCCTGGTTTGCATATAGGAATTATTATGGCTTCTTTCCAACTTTGCGGTATTTCCCCTTTCTCCCATATTTTGTTATACAGCTCAAGTAATAGCTTTTTGGACGAATCACTAAGATGATTTATCATCGTATAATGGATCTGGTCTTTACCTGGAGCGGAGTCTTTGAATTTCTTTATTGCCCGAATCATTTCTGACTTTGAAAATGCAACATTTAATAAATCTGAGGGTTCCTCTTGTTGGGTTAATAAGTATTCATTTTCACCCAAAGTCATGTCTCTCCTTCGCTGCCTTTCTTTAGTAATGTTTTCTGAGCTGTGAATATTGCTAAATTTTTTACCTAACATTTCTGCTTTTTCCTGGTCTGAAACCGCAGTCCTCTCATTTTCTTGTAAAATTGGTAATCCATATTGTTTTCTAATCCCATTCATCTTCCTAATCATTCCCCAAACTTGACCAATACCAGTTTCTCTTCCAATCGAATTACAAAAGGAAGCCCAGAACGTCTTCTTTGCATTTTTTATTGTCCTTCGTACGTCAGCCTGCAGTTTTTTATATACAATCAAGTTTTGGAAGGTGTGATTTCTTTTTAGGGATTTGAAAGCTTTATTACGAGATTTAATGACTTTGTGACACTCTTGTGTCCACCATGGCACCATCTTTTTCTTATTACCGCCACACGATCTTGGAATAGTTTGTTTTGCTGCCTCTAGGATTGAATCACAAATACTACCGTTTAAATCATCAATATGTTGGTTAGTGTTTATTTTACTCATTTTTTGATCACTAATATGTTTAAACAGATCCCATTTAGCTTTATTAAATAACCATCTTTGTATTCCTACTCTTTCACAGTTTCTTAGTGAAAAGTTTAATGTTGTGATTATTGGGTAGTGATCACTACCTACTGTTGTGTCTGAAACTACCAGCCATGTACATTTAGCAGCTAGTGTGTCAGAAACTATGGTGAGATCAATAGCTGATTCCGAACCATTTCTAATATTGATTCTCGTACCATGTCCATCGTTAAGACACACTAAATTTTTTGTCTCCATAATTTCTTCAATCACCCTGCCATTGTCATCATCATACGTATCCCATAGTGTATTATGTGCATTAAAATCCCCGCAGCAAATAACCTTTTCATCCAAGTCCGAATCAAGTATGCGTAATGTTTCCACAGACAGTTTTTTACATGGATTGTAAAAATTTATTATTTTCATTTTCCCTTCTTCAGTCCATATTTCAGCTACTATATATTCCAAGTCAATACCTGTCTGTATTAATCTGTATTGTATTCCTTCTTTAATGAATGTTATACAACCCCCTCCATTTCCGTCTCCCCTGTCTCTCCGTAAACTAACATAACCCTTTATATCAAAATCCAGTGTGGGTTTCAGCCATGTTTCCTGAACACAAATAATATCTGGTTTCTCTGAAAGCTCTGTAATAAAACCTTTGAATTCCTGTCCATTTGCTACAAGACTTCTCGCATTCCATTGTAAAATAATCAGTTTGTCCTGTCATTCGGTTCAGCTGACTTCCCATCTGCCTCCAGTTGTTTAGTAACTTTTTCCCATGAAAGATCTTTCATTCCCAAGAACTTTTCTGCTCCTCTTACAATGATTTTAGTTTTTTCAGTTTTGTGTTTGACCTGATCAGTGCAATTGATCACATAAGCAATGAACAAAATCAAATTGTCCACTATGAGTTTTGAGTCAGTTCCTTCTGTCTGACTCTTCTCAGATGGTGGTTTTTGGGGAGTTCTCAAATCTTCATTCTGTCTTTTCACTGTCTTTACTGCCTCTGCATAGCTGACATTTGTAGCAGTTTTAATTTTTTGAATCTCCACCGCCTTTTTCCTGACTTCACAATCCCGAGACGTAACTCTGTGCTGACCGCCGCAGTTGCAACACTTTTCCTGCACATTATCATCACATTCCTCAAACTTGTGTTCACCACCACATCTGGGACATCTCATTTTTCCTTTGCAAATCGCAGCAGTGTGCCCGTATCTTTGACATTTGAAGCAACGCAGTGGTGGGGGAATATAGGCCCTAACCGGGAAAGCGAAATAGCCAATCATAACCTTATCTGGCAGTTGCAATCCCTTAAACTCTAGGAGCACTGACATGCTTTCTATTCGTTGGCCATCTTTATTTCTCATCAGTCGTTTTATCGCGTTTACTTCTCCTCCGGTAATGCTACGTTTGAGCTTTTCTAAATCTTCGCCCAATGGAATCCCACTTATCACCCCTCGTGAGTTTCTGTTGTCTCCAAGAATCTTTCTGTCAGACACAATTTTCTTACCCACATTTTCCACAAGCATAGCTTTGTTTTTTTGTTCTTCTGATTTGCATATTATCAGTAAGTTACCGTCCCTCAACGTCTTGACCATTTCCACATCACCTAGCTTTTTTTTCAGTTCTTTGGACAATGCTAATGGACTAAGGTTAATGTGTTCATCCTCCTTTCTAAATTTCAACATCACTTTCATCTCGTCCCTCCCTACCTTTCTGCGAGCACCCCTGTCTTCCTCATCTGAACTTAGATCTCCCCAGTCCCTTGCACTACTCTTGCCCGTTGGTGTTTTATTTACAATGTGCACCTTTTTGTTAGAAGCTTGAATCCTGGCGTCAGAATTCAATTTCTCAACCTCATCTCGAGCCTGTCCTACCATCCTGATCCAGTCACAAACCAGCTATTGCCAACCGCCGACAGAATAGAGTAGAATGAAACGAGTCGGGACTCAGGGTTCTTTAAACACTTGTTGCGAACGTAAAGGAAGACGAGCAGACAGACGATGTTACTTCCGCTCAGAAGCGCGCGGAAGACTCTGCTCACTTTCCGGTTATGAACCAGACCTTTCACATTAAAGTCCTGAATCCTAACACAAAGATAAACTTTAAACCACCAAAAATGCAGCAAAAACTGTTCAAGAAAAACGTGTAAACACCTGAACAAGGTCACAAACTTGTTTTTAAAACCGACTTCAATCACATTTGAACTTGTACTTTGTAATGAACAGTTTCTAAATTCTGTGTTTGACTCTTTTTTTTTGTGTTCATATTGTAAAACATGCAATTTTTTTTTAGCTGATAAACTCCCTAGAATGTGTCTAAATTGTTATATAGCACTATGTCTGTGTTAATTTTCATGTATTTGTGCGTTTAGCTGGAGTAATAATATGACTCACTGAGATGATCTGACTTTAGATGTATTCAGGTAAGGTTCCCTAAAGAACTGATCATTACATAGACCAGGTGTCAAATTCTACAGAGCAACGGTGATAAAAACAGCCTCAAACTCAGAAAAAAAATAACTACAAAATTTGG
Organism: Garcialebias charrua; assembly: GCA_038048925.1. Lineage (NCBI taxonomy): Eukaryota > Metazoa > Chordata > Actinopteri > Cyprinodontiformes > Rivulidae > Garcialebias > Garcialebias charrua. The sequence continues at coordinate 33,121 of JBBPBX010027208.1, read as the reverse complement.
ATTACTAAAGAAAAATAACTTGGAACATTTAATTTAAAAAGTTTTAAGTGCTTGAAACATTTTCACATTTGCATGATTGTCCTGTGATAGAAGTTAAGCTACTGTATATTGAAAATTAGTAAACTACCTCAATATAGTTTAAATTACTTTGATGTTTTCTTCCTGTATCTCGGTACAATGATAAAACCTATTCTCATTCTTTATGGGGCTTTGCAAAAAGGTAAAGTTTTTTGTTGTTTTTATTGGTTCGGGGGCTTGACTGTGGAGACATTTTGCATTTGTACAAAGACTAGTACATTAAATGATAAGCCATAGTTTAACAAGTATCAGAGCAAACAAGAAGTTTTGAACTAGTCTAGGGAACTTTGATCCTTCAGTCAGACCTTCATTTGCTCCTCAGAATAGACCAAACTTTTTAAACAGCAGGTAAAGCGTTTTCATTTGAAATTGTAAAATAAATAAATGGACCAGACTGAGCTCTTCAGACAGATGTGGGTGGCTCTTAAAAGAGCCTTTGTTGTTTGCAGATGTTGTAATCTACTTGGACTTGGCGGGTTTCTCGGTCTTCTTGGGCAGCAGCACCGCCTGGATGTTGGGCAGAACTCCTCCCTGAGCGATGGTCACTCCTCCCATCAGCTTGTTCAGCTCCTCGTCGTTGCGGACGGCCAGCTGCAGGTGTCGGGGGATGATCCTGCTCTTCTTGTTGTCCCGGGCAGCGTTTCCCGCCAGCTCCAGGATCTCAGCGGTCAGGTACTCCAGGACGGCAGCCAGGTACACCGGAGCGCCGGCACCGACCCGGTGCGCATAGTTTCCTTTCCGCAGCAGCCTGTGAACACGACCCACTGGGAACTGGAGACCAGCACGAGAGGAGCGGGTCTTGGCCTTAGCTCTGGCTTTGCCGCCGGTTTTACCACGTCCAGACATGTTAGTAAAGTTCTTCAGTTAGAGTTCAGAGAAAGAAGTAGCGAGAGTTGAGTGAGTAAGTGCTTTCCTTATAAAGGCCACTGCTCCTCGCTGATTGGTCAGATTGAGCTCCAGAGTAATCGACCAATCAGAAAAGAGCATGTGTATTTCCGACACTGACGCTGAAACTTGCTCTGCCAGAGCTGAGAATTTCACAATAAAATTTCGGTGTAGATTTTCAGCCATACAGGATATGGTCGGCCTTAAACGACAAAACCAAGCAGTTGTTGTTTTTGGTTTATGTTTTGCTTTTAAATCGTTGGTTACATACTCTAACCAAACCAGTACGGTTATTGTTAGGTACTGTAACCAAGTAATTGTAAAGTCGTTGTATCTCTAGTTCTGGTCCAAAGACCGTCGAAATGGTGAGGGTTGAATCAGGAAGCGCATCTCACGTAAAACACTTTTACCAAAACTAACATTTCAGTTCATCAAAGTACAATTTGTTTGAGGCCACCACCACCAGCGCTGTTGACAAACAGGGTGCCAGCAGAAACTGTGCTACCTTCAAGTCAGGAGATGAAAAGGAGTTTCAGTGAGGCCGGTACGAGCTGCACAAGTTCATCAGAGCAGCAAGAAGAGCTCACTCATAACAACTTGAAACCACTACCTCAACCAAAACACACGTGTGGCAGGAAATTCAGTGTGTCACAAACTACAGGAGAACCACAACAACCTCAGATCCCCAAGAGGACACCTCCCAGACACCTTCTATGCCAGGTTGGACAGGTTGGACACAGACACACCCTCAAGGGCCCTTTGTGACCCTGTGGGCTAATTCCTTTGAGATGACGCGCACACACGCACACAACACACACACACACACAACACACACACACACACAGGTCCTTAAAGTGAAACTAAACCGAAATTTCAAAAAAGGCATTCAATACTAGCCTGGTTGAACCAGACCCTGTCCTTCACTTTGCTTCGGACTAGGGTCTGGCATTCCTCCCATTGAAAACGATTTCTCCGTAGATTTTTGAACGGACCAATCAGAGAACAGAAGGCGTAGTTTTGTTAGCTTAGCCTGGCGAGGTCCAGGCTATTCAGATAAAAAGCTCAGAAACCACTCGGTGGATCTTTTTTTTGCTACCAGTGTGTAATTATATGGCTCTAATTTACTGACTGTTGGCCTTGATGAAACATTTGAGATAAAATTCAATTTTTTATCATTTATTTTCGTAGCGCACCCGAGGCTGTTTGGAAAATGTCAAACCGAAACTATTTAAATCCAGCAGATTTGACCAGTTCGTGAATTGATTTAGGAACTGTTGAGCTCAGAAACACTTTATAACGTCAGCTAAGAAATATAGTTTTTCTCAGGAAAGAAATAATAGTTTTTTACCTTGTTTTGTTGAAAATTCCTTCGTGGCGGCAGCCATTTTAACTGACGACGTCAGTCCCAGGGTTGCCAGATAAACATAAATTTTATTTTATTTTTATTTTTTTTACCCCTTTTCAGTGCAAATGTTCACTAAACTCAACACACTATTAATCTTATCAGACCCTCACGCAGCAAATATGACAGTTTGGGTAAAAAATAAAATAAAATAAGCAACAGTACTAGATGATTCGTTAATTCTTATCTGGCAACCCTGTCAACGTCGTTCAAAACTCCGCCTTCTGTTCTCTGATTGGTCCGAACAAAAATCTACCGGAGAAATCCTAGTGGGTGGGTGAAGTCCCAGACTGTGCAGTGAAGGGAAATGAGAATTGAGCGGAGCTGTGCAGGAATGGCGAGGGCCAGGCTAATTCAATACAAGATCAACTGGACTTTATTTGTAACAGAAGACGTTTCGCTCATCATCCGATAAGCTTTCTCAATTCAATGGAGACTGTGAGAGGGAGAGGGAAGTTATAAGCAAGCTGGACCACTGATGCACACCAAACTAGGTAAATTGGAAGCTAACACACACACATATTTGGGATAACACGTGCCTGTGACCCATTCAAAGTTCAGTGTGTGAAAGCAGAGATTACAGAAAAACACACACACATCCTACTGTATGTAAATTGACAAAAACCACACTTCACACATTGATACCAAGGACCTGTCAAAGTCTTTGTTAGTCTAATTCACAAGTGAGGCTCCTCTGTTCTCATCAGGTGGGATGCGTCTGGGAAAACAGCTGCAGGTCCGCAACCATAAATTTTAAAAAGTTGAAATCTGACAGAACCAGACTGTGTGCACGTGGATTTTCAGAGTCACGCACCAACATATGTTGGTTGCAAGCTGAGGTAACACATACATGTAAATTGACAGATCACACCTTAACAGATCAGTTAATAAACTGTGGCGGTTCTACACACGGGCCCGCACGGGCCCGTGCCCGTGTAAGATGGACCCTGGCCCGCCCTGTGGCCCGCCCTCCGAGCAGAAGCGGAACCAATGCTCATGGCACATACCGATACCAGCCTTGTTTACGTATCGATTCAACCCATGATGCACGTTGGCTTCAAACTATGGAATGGATTTCCTGAACGGAGGCGTGTCTCATGAACCCAGAGTAACAAGACCCGCCTCACATTCAGGAAATCCATGTCACGGTTTGCAGGCAGCTGCAAGCGTGAGAGGCTGACTGAGTACTCTGTTGGGTTTGTTTTGGCATCGTTTTGAAAGAGCGGGTCGTTTGTTTATGGATTGTTTACATGGAGCTGGACGCTTGTTTCTGTCGCAAGTTCTGACAACACTGGTGAGTACTGTAACATCTTAGCTAGCAGCTAGCCGATTTTTCATCGTAACGTGTGCGTTGTGTGGAAATATTTTACACTCAACACCGCAAGACAACAACGTTCAATGTTTGCAGAGCTATATAAACACATCTGCGTCACATTAAACCGCGGTCAAGTTAGTTTTGCGCCGGACATTCGAGCTCAGGGGCTTCAGCGGTGTGTTTTCTTTTTCATGCCGGGTTGGGCGCTCTGATTACGGCAGCTGTTTCAGCTTCCGCCTGGAGCTCCGTGGCTTCGCATCATAATAATACAGCTACAGTATAAAGCATGTAAAACACTAAAAACAGGAACATGTCTGTGTTGGTTTATGCCAAGAACTTAGCAGATGTAAAGCTATTTAATATTTAATTTATTTATTCATTCATTTAAAAGAGACAAAATAAAACATTCATCAAAAATAAAACATTGAATGAAAAGAGTGCAGAAAGAAGAAAAAAATCTTATATCACCCCATTATTTAAAAGAATATATAAAATAACTTTAAATAACTTTAAACAAACAATCACTTAACTCCATATCTGTAAAATTAACTGAATTATAACCATTTTTGAGTTTGGCTTATTTCAATTGCCTGCTGCAGCCATCTTCAATTCAAATATATCCAAAAGTTAATCAGCAGTAAAGAAACATCCGTTTATTATTTCTTGAAAGATTTTTCAAAATCTGTCCAGAGGGTCATGAGATATTTTGCTAACAGACCAACACCATTGATTGAATTGGATGTACTTTAAAAGTCAACCAGTCGTAGAGAGCCATTCAGTGATTATTTCTTGAAAGTTTAATCAAAATCTGTTCAGTTGTTCATAAGATATTTTGCTAACAGACAGATGCAGAATACAAACATAATTTGATGATTTCTGGCAAACCGATCAACAAATGAGTCACTCATTTGTTGATCGGTTTGCCAGAAATCATGATGCCAGAAATCATGAAATTCTACGATTTTGTATTCATCAAAATCGCAGAATACAGTTGCTGTGATAGTAGGGCAGCCAATGTTGTTACCTGTATATAATTTTGGACTGAGAAACTGAACCAAGACTTCACCTAACAGTTAAGGAAATTCTACCACTGCTGTTCATTGTTCTTTAGTTTTAGCAGGTCGCTTTCGTAAATGAGCCCATGAGGTTCAAAAGATTTACCTGACTAAATAAAGGTTGAATGAATGAATTAAAAAAAAAAAAAAGGTTCAGTATGTAATTTCTGGAACACGCTGGAACTTAGGAAAATTTTGAACAGAGACACGTTTCTGGTCCCTCCCCCTCAGAGCCATACGTATATGGCTTTGTTACCCTCGCTCTGCTGAAATTCAAATTCAAGCGCCATTTTTATTGGCCGATTCAAATTCAAGGGGTTTTTATTGGCTGGTTACAAACTATTTTATTGGCTGTGTCAATGTGGCTTTTTAGAAATATGCTGGTGAAGATTCTCAAGTCCAGTTGATCCTGTATTGAACGCCTTTTTTTACTTTTTAGAAATGCTTTTAGAGAAGCAAGGGGACAAGTTTTTTTCAGAGATTACTTGTCTAAAATCAGTAGGTCAGGAGGTAGTGACAGAGTGAAGAAATATGTTAAAAATACATGTATATTGTTAGAAGTTACATACAGCTCCTTTAAATGAGCATTTAACTCGACATGTTTCCGATAAAACTTTATTTACACTTAAAAACACATTTGGTGACAATACTTTTAACTAGGGCTGAACGATTTTGGAAAATAATCTAATTGCAATTTTTTTTCTATAAATTGCAAATGCGATTTAAAACACGATTATTTTTGTAATATCTTCTCAAGTATTTTTCAACAAACAGAAGCAATAAATCAATCTGTTTTATAATGAACAATGTCAGATTTATTTAAAGCAGAGATTACAATAAAGCAAACAAATCTATGCCTTTTCTTTTCACCATTTCTATTTTTTCTTGTTTCATAAACATAATAGTAAACATGTTAAGTGAACTTCCCAACTACTGGCTGAACTTCACATGACAGTTAATAAATAAATATTTAAAAAAAATTAGATTAAAAAAATTACTGTTTGAAGTTACCTAAGTTTTTATATCTTTTTCAAAATATTCCTGTTTTTATCCCTGGTTCATTCTTTGTTCAGTTAGATTCCATCATTTCATCATATCTGTGGCAAGGAAAACGTCCACGCTTAAATAAGACACATCTCCAAAAAACTAAGGCCGCAGGCGGTCTTGCCCTTCCAAATTTCCGCTTTTATTATTGGGCAGCAAACTTGCACTGTCTAGCATTCTGGTCATTCTATTACAACAGGCCTGACAGCCCTGACTGGGTAGAGATGGAGTCACAGTGTTCTGGGAAATGGTCCTCCGTGGCTTTCTTGGGATCCTCACTCCCGCTTCCACCACTTACAACTGTTATAAATCCAGTTATAAAACACTCACTAAAAATCTGGGCACAATTTCGTAAATGTTTCAATTTCTCTAGTTTCTCTCTCTATAGCCCTATCATGTCTAACCAACTTTTCAAACCCTCATCTCAGGACTCTGTTTTTAAAGAATGGCAAAGAAGGGGTATAGTACGCTTCAATGACTTGTTTCTCAATAACACTTTAGCTTCATTTCAACAACTATGTGAAAAATTTAGTCTTCCCCAGTCCAATTTTTTTAGGTATCTCCAAATACGGCACTTTATTACTCTTCATTTGTCCAGCCTCTCCATTTCAACTGATAGCAGTATTGTTGACACTATTCTTTCTCTAGACCCAAATAAAAAACAGTCCATTTCATTCATTTACAGTAAACTACTGGATATGATTAATGCAGTCTTTTGGCTATTTTACCTTTTATTTATTTTTTTTTCCTTTTCTTTTGGCAGTGATTGGGTAGGGATTATTTTCTACATGTTGTAATTTAGGAGGTGGTTGTTGTTGTGGTTTTAAGAAAAAAAATGAAAAATTCAATAAAAAAGATCTTGAATTTGAAGTTCAAACAGTTTGGTCAGTGATCCATGTCGGCTGATACTTTGCTTACTTGAAGTTGAAGCACTGGTTGTTTTTCTTTCTAGCCATGCAACCATCGTAAATGTCTTTGTGGTGTTTTTAAAGTGTTGATAAAGATTTGTGTCATGTGACCAGTCAAATTGCAGCCTTCACGATCAGAAAATCTCATTTTATCATATTGCGATGTTATTGCAAATGCAATTAATTGTTCAGCCCTACTTTTAACCATGAGGATCGTTGCTGTTCAGAGGAGGTGGGTGGCTCTTAAAAGAGCCTTTGTGTTGGTACCGGTCTGTGCAGACACTTTACTTGGAGCTGGTGTACTTGGTGACGGCCTTGGTGCCCTCGGACACGGCGTGCTTGGCCAGCTCTCCGGGCAGCAGGAGGCGCACGGCGGTCTGGATCTCCCTGGAGGTGATGGTGGAGCGTTTGTTGTAGTGAGCCAGGCGGGAGGCCTCGGAGGCGATGCGCTCGAAGATGTCGTTCACGAACGAGTTCATGATGCTCATGGCCTTGGAGGAGATGCCGGTGTCGGGGTGGACCTGCTTCAGCACCTTGTACACGTAGATGGCGTAGCTCTCCTTCCTGGTCTTTCTCCTCTTCTTGCCTCCTTTTCCGGCCGTCTTGGTCACGGCTTTCTTCGAGCCCTTCTTGGGCGCTGACTTGGCAGGTTCAGGCATCCTAGTTCAGTTCTGGATTCAGAGTCTAGTGAATCACGAAGCGGAGAGGGACTTTACTTATACAGGCTGCATGTTAATCAGGCTGTGCTCTCTCCACGTTCTGATTGGCTGAGGTGTTCCTGTCTCTGATTGGCTGAGGTGTTCCTGTCTAGTTCAGATCAGAGCCATATATATAGAGAGTTCTGACACTTAAGGGCGAGATACACTCGAGCGTCCTCACGATACGCCAATACGCAGCGTACGTACGCCCCGTACGCAGCGTAGCCCCGCGTAGCCCCTCAGGGCAAGTACGCGCAAAGGTATTTTTTTACTACGCATACGCGATCCGCGTGCGCGATACGCGGTGTCTGACCATAAACTTCCCGGCGCCGGACTGTTTTGTATGTTACACAAATGAAATAAATTCCCCTTCTTTATCGCTGATCGGGCCTTTTCTTTTGTTTTTTTGCCTAAAGTCAAGTAACCGCTTCTTCCTCCGTTCACTCGATGATTGAAATGAATGAATTCAGGTCCTACCTTGGTGCGCGATGTTTTAATATCCCCTGGTGGGCTGTGTGCTGCAGGAAAAGCGCTCCCTGTTATTATTTTTATTTCTGAGAGAACTTTTTATAACATATATAGTAGAAACAGCGCATCAGAAGTTCCGCAGAAGTCTGAGCGAGCTGCTCATGTTGAAGGTTTCACTTTCAACTAGGTTTCACATTCAGCTGACTGAGCGCTGTCAATCAATTCAGTAGGCGTGTCAAAGTGACCAATCAGCGTGCTCAGTTGTCCCCTTCGTGTGCAGCAGCTCATATTACAACAAGGAGAACGTCTGAGCTGGAGTCAGCTGAAGTGAAGCAGCCGCTCCGTATACGCGCGTATACGTCCGTATACGCGCGTATACGGAGTCTGCTTCACTGTATCTCGGCCTTTAGATGTCGCCGATAGGCGTTCAATCGTTCCAAACAACGGCTATGGAAACCTTGTGGAGCTGCGCCCTCTGGCGGCGACGGAGCGCTACTGCAGGCAGAGTCAGACTGTAAAACAGCCATGGAACAAATCGCCCCCTCCATGACCCACGTGACTTCCGCATTCCATTCTTACAACGGAAGTCTATGGAAGTGTCGCAACTCTCACTTTATATGGCTCTGGTTCAGATCAGAGCCCTATATAGAGAGAGTTGCCACACTCTTTGTACTCGCCGCTAGGTGGTCACGTGGTTCATGCAGCTCTCAAATGTTCCAAACAGCTCGTCGCTGCCAGTCAGTTTGAGCAGCTACTGGCGCAACAGAACACAAAATTCTACTTTTCTTACATTGTCCGGTGTCTTTCAGTAATTATTGAACAGTAACAAACTGATTACTTAACTGATTACTGATTATTTCACTGACTATGCGTTTTATTAAAGTCTTTTTAGACGTGGCAGATGTATTTCTCATTACAGTGAAACGAAACTGTAAACACATTTGTTTGGAAAAAAAATGTCTATGCAATACAATGATCAAAATAGCCATTTCAACAGTGTTTTATAATGTCACACATGTAAAAAAACAAAGAAGAAAATAGAGTAACACTTATTAGAAAGCTAGTTCTGATGTTCTGTGCATGAGAATGATCTAACTTGTCCTCCATGCCATCAGTATCTGCATTAATCATATCCAGTAGTTTACTGTAAATGAATGAAATGGACTGTTTTTTATTTGGGTCTAGAGAAAGAATAGTGTCAACAATACTGCTATCAGTTGAAATGGAGAGGCTGTACCTTAGATCTGGGATGAAGTCTTCATTTCTGCACATTATATAATTGTTCTATTTGTTTTTTTTTATTAGCAACTGAGTACCTGGATAACAGAGTTGATTGTGCTTGTAGCCTGACTACTACTGTAAAATTGTAATTCACTGATTAAAATGTTACTGTTTCTAGTTATAATCATAACAGATGACAAAATAAGTGTTAATTGTGTAAAAATAAATTACAAAACAATTATAAAATATGTAAAATGTAAAACAAGCTTTAATGAAGTACATTTACTACTATTGTTTATTAATTACATCATATCAAGTCAGCAGGTGCAACATCACCATCATCACAACAACACAGACTGAGTGCTGTAAATTTAATCTGCAAAAACATTTTCAATCAGGGCTCAAAATATTTATACTATTTATTAATTACATACAGGAAGCACAACAAGATGGAAGCAAGTGGTGTCTTACCATTTCAGTGGCAATTCTACCAATGGGTCAAATTATAAGCCAATCATTCTAGAAATAATTGAAAGAGCAGCTTCCATAGGCCTTCTCGTGCTAAACATCACTACTGACATGAGCAGTGCTAACAGAGCGATGTGGCGGGCATTTGGAGTGGGCCACAACAAAACATCTGTCCAACACCCAGCAAGACCAGATAAAAGGCTTTACTTCATGTCCCACATCTGGTAAAGAATTTGAAGAGTGCCCTGGTTCGTGGACAGACTTTTATAATTCCACCAGACGTGCTAAATGAGGGACTTCAACACAATGAAGTTTCACTTGATTCAATGAAAGATATGGTTGAATTTCAGGAAGAAATGCCTTTCAAAATTGCATCAAATCTTACAAAAAACTCTTCAGCCAAGTCATTTTAAGAAAATGAAGGTGGAGCCTGCAATGCATGTTTTCAGCAAGTCAGCAAGTGCAGGTGTGAAATATATGGTGGAGCAGGAGCAGCAGCGACGTCCCTCCAACCTGACAACAGCCTGGTTTCTGGAGCAGGTGAACCACTGGTTTGATCTGATGTCCTCTCGCCACCCCGTGTCTTCTGGCAGAGTTCCTGGACATTAAGGAGACATTTCACAGTCCTGGCCTAAGTGTGGAGCAGCTGATTGGAAACACAGGTCCTTCTGAGTGATTTCATCAACAGTGAAACCTGTATTCTGTACCATCTTACAGGGTACATAGTAAATAAAGTCATCAAACATTCAAACATCTGTGATGGATGCTCAAGTTCAAATAAGCAAAAATGATGAGACTCTGGAAGGAGAGCATGGTACCTTACTGACACTGAAGGAATTCAAACCAGGAGTCCTGTGTCGGCCATCACATGAAGCCTTCAGTCTGGTCCAGAAAGTTGAAGGGCTTTTCAGAACAAGGACCAGCCAATCCTTTATGGAGCTCCCCAACGCCTTTGATACTCTACTGAGAGAAGCAAGTGTATTAGAAAGCATGCTTCCTTCATGTCATGATGTACAAAGAAAAATAACCAGCAGGTTCATCAGGCTGAGACTCAGAATAGCAGCAAAACACATCTTAAATGAAAGAAAAAGAATTCTGTGCAATGCTGGGCATCTTGGAAGTAAAAGCCAGACAAAAAACATGAGGAAAAAACAAACAGCATCTTGTGCCACAACAAGCATGCCCCCACCAAACACCTTGATTGTTGCCATGGAGGAGTTTGGGCTATCATTTGAAAATGCCACACCGCCCAGTGCAGCTTCAACACCTGTACATATGGATGGTATGCTTAGAGGGATTTTTATGTCTCTTACATTTATTTAATTTCACTGATTATGCATAAATTTATTCATATAAAAGTGTTGTCATCCTCTGTAAATTTCTGAAAAAGTTGTTGCAAGCTTGTATTTGGTATTTGAAAAACTAATTTCTAATCACTTTAATTTGATTTTTATTTTTGACAGCCTCCCCATCAACCAGTCAGCTCCAGCACTTCACAATTTACTTACCAGCTCCATCACTCCATCAATGAGGACTGACCAGTTCAGTAAATCAGAAAAAAAAATGAAGATGGACATGAATGTGATAGTTTAAAAAAAAATGTTACAGTTCTACAGTTTATTGATGCTGATATATTCTTAGTAATAATTCTTATTTCTTGTTGTGTCTTGAAAGAGAGTCTCATCTGAACTTGACCCATGATTACCATATGCTAAACTAATAATATAAAACAAATTTAAATTAACAGTCCTGCAGTAAAAAGGTGTGAAGGTTATGGTGTTAAATTGGAAAGGAAGGACTGCAATAGGTCAGGGAGTTAGGTTATGGAACGAAGAGGAAACTGATATTAAAGAAGCTAAATCAATAATTATATTTAAAAGAAAGATCAAGGATAAATTGTTAAGGAAATATGTTTAACGAAGACACGAGTTTAAATAGTAATTCTTGTGATTGAGGGAGTTAATGAGTTATCCGATTTTCTTTTTTGTATTTAATGAAGTTTGTTTGTTTGCATTGTTTGTTAGAAAATAAGGGGCAGATACAATAAGATTTTTTTTCTTCATCTGCCAACTTTCATTTTATATTTTAAATTTTCTTGTTATCTGTGTGTTAAATTGTTTTATTTTGTGTCTTTTATTATTATAAAATGAGTGCATCAATAAATCAAATCAAATTAATTTCATTCAAACATGTTGATTAAAAATTATTGTTTTGGGAAGACAGAAAACGAGTGCCTTTGTGATGATTTGAATGCAGTTCACTGAAAATTAAATAAACCACATCAAATCTCAGGGAAAAAGACTATATTTTCTAGTTGAGAGTCCAGTAACTGGAATTACCATAAAAATAATAAATAAATAAAAACTTTCAAAATTTAAGCTGTACTGAATATTTTAACACGCTGAATTAGACAGAAATGGATCAGTTTAAAACAGTCATGATTGCAGCTACTAGCAATTTAACATGTTTAATGAAGAAAAACTGGCGACATGAAGTATTAATGTTGATAAAATAGTACAGAATAGTCAGCTAACGCTTCACAAGGGCAAAAGAAAATTGTATTTTTATCAACTTACCGGAGAAAACACGTCTGAAACATCAACAATGAACGACGTTTGATGCTAGCAGCGCTGCTGTTTGAAACACTTCCGGAACAAATCGCCCCCTCCATGACCCACGTGACTTCCGCATTCCATTCTTACAATGGGAGTCTATGGGAGTGTCGCAACTCTCTCTATATAGGGCTCTGGTTCAGATCAGTTCAGTTTAATGTTGCCAGGCGTGCGATAATTATCGTATGTGCACGATAATTTTACCCTCTGTACGATGTACGATCAATAATCCCGAAAAAGGACAAAAATACGATAATCTGACCATTCTGTGAACGTGTAGTTGTGATCGGTTGTCATCAGCCTGTCGCAACTGTCTGTCTGAGTTTTTTTGTGAACCCTGAAGGCGTCTTGAAATTCCAGCCAATCGTGCTTTTCTAAATGTGACATGAGAGAGTGACGTATATGCAGAACAACGACCATAACGCGGCATGCGTTAGAAAAAACAGAGCCGTGTGACACCGGTCTGGAAGAAGTGATGAAAATGATAGAACGTTTATATAAAGTTGAACGTTAAATTATAAAAAAAAGAAATATATTAAGAAAATATGACAGGAAAACAGGGACATACAGGAAGACATTTACATAACATTCATAAAAAGGTAAGATATACAAGGAAAGCAGGAAGAAACAGGAACTTACTCGCATTACAATAGGACACACCGACCTTAACAAATCTCTTAAAATAATTAGAAAGTATGCAACAGGACTGTGACATGTGCACCATCAATTTCCCTGAAACGGTTCAACATGTGTCTTTGTGGAATGTCCAGGGTATGAAACAGAAAGAAAGCATTTCCAAAAAGAAATAAATAAAATGAATATTAAATTTACATTTAGGGATGTTTTTAGTAGTGATATCAGTGTTATGAGCCGTTACATCAGTTAAGTTAAAGATCAAGTTACTGTATTGTTTTCTTGAAAATACAAACTTAATAGACAGAATTTAGTTGAGTTATTAAATTAATTTTATTTGGTTATTTCTACAGCACTGAACTTTCCTTTCCTCATTCTTGAAGGCATAATGTATTATGTGAAAAAAAAAATTGTAATGATATTTCATGATATTGTTTTTGGCAGTGGTGGGCACCGCTAATTAAAAAATTAGTTCCACAATTTCTAAAACGCTTATTAATTTTTTTAGGTCCACAATTTCAAAAGCACAAATGTCTTATGAAAATTAGGGGAAGCTAATCTAATCCGCTATTTATATATTTCTATATTATATATATATTTATATATAGCCGGCAGCGTTATCAATATTTGCACTACACTGCCAACTGAAAAGTAACAAAAATGATCCTAAAAGGATGAAATTACAAAAATCAAAGGATTTATTTAATACTTTACGTACATATATTCTATTCGGCCACGAAATTAACAAAAAATAGAATGATCTTTTAATCCCTAAAACCACGTTTAAATCTCAAATACACGGGTGTGTCGCCACCGCATTTATACATAAAGTAACCCAAATACATGAAACTAACGACTCGCCGTCGAATGGTCGACACAAAACCCTCAATAAACTCCTCCGGCCACGTTAATTTGGCTTGAAACAGCGGGGTTCTCTACGGATTTATCCATTAGTAACCCAGCACTACCGGTGTAACAGGCAGACACAGTTAGCGTCTATAGGTAGTCAACAGATTTAATGAAAAGTAACTAAAATACATAAAAATAACGACTCACCGTCAAATGGTCGACACAAAACCCTCAATAAACTCCTCCGGCCGCGTTAATTTGGCTTGAAACAGCGGGGTTCTCTACGGATTTATCCAAGTACCCAGCACAAACAGTAGCCACAGTTCACCCGAGTTCACCTCTGAGTGACCCGGAAGTTGTCAAGATGGAATAGTCCATTTTTAGTAGGGGGATAAAGAAATCGACCGTTTTTTTTATTGCGTATTTAATGATCGTTTTCATCGTAACTATAATTATTTTTATGTTAAATGTACATTAACAAGCATGAGCAATGTTAGTGATGTAGGTGACTGCACGGGGCGAGGCGGGGCCGGGGCCACTGCTGAAATGGGACCCCCAGGCATTTACCTACATGGTAGAGCCGAGTCTGTTCTCAGCTCTGCCCCCCTCCCCCTCACACCCTTTCCTCCTCTGCTGTTTACGGTGGGGAAAAAGGTAAAACAAGCAGCATAAGAGCTTGTAAATAAGTTTATTGGTTTTTACTGATAGATAATTAGTTATTAGCGGTACTGCATTTTAAATAAAAATAGCACAAATCCGCTTATGAATTATAAAAGTTAGTCAATTCACAAAAACGCTGACAAAAAGTTTAGGTCCACTGTAAGCGGATTAGCGCTTTAGCGCTGCCTAGCGTTCATTTGCCCACCACTGGTTTTTGGTATGTAAATGTATTATGTCAACATAAGAACAAGTGGGGGTGTTGAGTATTTTATGTTCTTGTTGACTTCCTGTTGTGGGCAGAGACCTACACAGGAGGGCGCAATTTACTAATAAAAGGCCAGCTGCTCTGATGAGCACACTCCTCACTCAGGCCAAATGAAACTGACTGTGTGTTGTGTTTTCCTCCGTCATTATCCGGCATTTCCAACCCTTGCTTTAAACAATGGCTGCGTCAACATTATTAAACCGAATAAATGACATTATGTATCATTAACCATTTTGTTTGTGCACTTTTTGTATTGACTAGAAAATATTCTGCCAAACTCAAAGTAGTAGTTGTAAGGTAAAAAAGCTCTATATAAAGACAACCATTCGTACTATTATCTTAAAAGATAAATATCTGCAGAATGCACCTCAAAGTTCTTACTGTAATTAGATTCATAGAGTGTAAGCTGTTATTTATATAATTTGTGTTGAAACACTACAAGAGTTGAAATTTTTGAATAACACTGTCAGCCATCATTGTACTTCACATGTTTATTTTAAAAAAATGTATTGAGGTAGTTCTGCGCAGAGCTTCTATAAGATGAACTGAAACACACATTTGCACATTTAGTCTGGATTAAGAAGGAAAATCAAGGCATTGCTCTCTGGAACCGCTCAGATCTGGTTGATCCAGGGATCAAATGTAGCTTACAAAACAGGGATCTAAGATCAATTTGACAGAATTTGCTTCAATCCTCAGATTGATGTGATGAGTCACATACATTTACAATAAGAATACATAGCTAGTGTGTGTTTAAAAACACACCCAAAATATATTTATATGTACACACACAAATTAGAAATTAAATTAAATATAAATCACCAAACACCAAATAATTCACTTTTGTCTGCGTAGGTCACAGCTGGTAAGGTCTTCTCATCTTCTGACATGTCCGAGTGAGAGACGGTGTTGGTTTCACAGAACACCGGTACTATGGGTCTTGGCTGCCAATTATTTGTATTTTATCCAAATAACGTTGAACCTGAAGCTGGTCCACACACTCTCTTGCAGCTTCTGTCTTCTTTACAGAGGTTCGTTTTCCAGACAACATGGTCACAATCAAGGCCGAGGCTAAACTCAGCGTTCGCTATATACGCTGCTCTACGCGCGCATTCTGTGCGACGCGTTCACGGGCAGAGCTCTTCTTTCTTTCTCACGTTAAATGCTCGCGTTCTCGCTCCAAATCCTTGTTGTAATGTGATCAGTTGCGCGCAGATCAGGACAAACTGAGGTCGCTGATTGGTCACTTGCTGACACGCCTACTGAAATGATTGACAGCTCAGTGATACAAGCGCTGGCTTTGCTCCAGACGAGCAGCTGTTCGCTCCGCTGCTGCGGTCTTTCTAACTTTATATGTTAATATAAACTTCTAAAAAATAAAAACAGGGAGCGCTATTCCAGCTGCTCACAGCCCACCAGGAAATAGTTAAAACATTGCGCTGCCAGGTAGGACATGAATTCATTCATTTCAGTCATGGAGTGAACGGAGGATGAAGCGGTTACTTGACTTTAGGCAAAAAAACAAAAGAAAAGGCCCGATCAGCGATAAAGAATTAGCCACCAGGGCAGTTTATTGTGAGACACCGCGCAAGCGTGCGCAGTCGTAAAAAAAGAGCTTTGCGCATTCGCGCGAGCGTTCAAAAGGCTTGTGCAGCAGCGCACGCACGGCGCTCACACAGCGTGGCGCCGCGCTCGGTCCAGCGCGCAGCTATGCCTCGCCCTTCAGAAATAAAACTGGAGCTACGACTCCAACTACAGTACTGTGTGTTTACAGCGCGAGTGTCTCCGTAATGGCGGTGCTTCTGGTATTGCGCAATCTGTGAAAAGGGTCTATTCTGCCTGGTATGTTTTTATTCTTCCTTTGTATAAACAAAATGTTAAATTTTAAACTTTAGTGACTTAATTCCCTTGATCATCAACAAAATTACATTTTATAATTTGCCATTACATTTTTTTTATAATTTCTTTATTCATTTTATAAAAATAAATACATAACAAACACATGTATCTCAAAAATAGAAAATAAAATATAAAAGGGAAGGCAGCATAAAGTAGAAAAGATCTTATTATATCTGCCCCTTTTCAAAACGATCAATTCAATAACATTAATTAAAGCAGAGTGAACATTAATATTAGTTCAGAAACAAGAGTGCAGCTCTCCAGAGGTTGTGGTGGCTCTGAAAAGAGCCTTTGTTGCACTCAGTGCTGGATGAAGATCAGATTTACTTCTTGGCCTTCCTGGCTGCGGGCTTTTTAGCACCAGTTTTCTTGGCTACAGGCTTCTTGGCAGCCTTTGGCTTCTTAGGAGCGACCTTCTTGGGGCTCTTGGTCACCTTCTTGACTGCCTTCTTGGCCGGTGCTTTCTTGGGGGACTTCTTGACCACCTTTGGCTTCTTAGCAGCAGGTTTCTTGACTGCTGTAGTCTTCTTGGCGGCGGGCTTCTTGACTTTGGTGGGAGCCTTCTTCACCACCTTCTTGACCGGTTTGGCGGCTGCAGGCTCCTTCTTGGCGAGCTTGAAGGATCCGGAGGCGCCGGTGCCTTTAGTCTGGCTCAGGGTGCCGCTGGTGACCAGCTTGGTGATGGTGGTGTTGATGCGTTTGTTGGCCTTGCTCACGTCCACTCCTTTCCCGGCCAGCACCTTCTTGAGCGCGGACAGAGACACTCCCTTCCGCTCCTTGGAGTCTGCCACGGCAGACACGATGAGCTTCTGGATGCTGGGTCCTTCCTTCTTTGCTTTCGGGGCTGACTTCTTCCTCGGGGACTTGGCCGCGGCTTTAGCCGGTGCAGCAGCTGGAGCTTCTTCTGCCATGTTGCTGTTCTCTTCGCGCTGTTCTTCTGAACGTGTCGAGCTCAGAGCAGGAGGCGGGACTTATAATACACATGAGAACCGTGGAGAGGCAACGCAGTCTCCCGCTCTGCTGCCGACTCAAACAGGGCCTCACTTGTGTTTTCTCCGACGTGATTTAGACTAAAGTTCGCCACAAAATCAAACTTATTTAAAATAAATTCAACTGGAGGGGGAAGAGAAGTGTCTTCTCTTCAGACTGAGCGCGTGCTTGTCCTCCAGGACTCTTTCTCTTTATTCAAGCAGGCTCCAAACCTCTCGGACACTGAGTGGATTTGTGGAGGAAGCAGCGAGTTTTCTTCACATTTCGTGTCTAAAAACACGTCAAACCGTTTTGGATCCGGTTTGTTCTGGTGTTCCTGTTAGCAGAGACGCCTGCGGACAGAATAAAAGTGAAATGATGGCAGTGGTGTCATTTGTTGGCTTGTTAAAGGGGAAGATGTTCGGGGCAGTAAACACACGGAGGCTGAAGGTGAACAAGGCAGTTGTGTGTGATGGATCTGCAGGAACAGACTTCAGGTTTCTACCAAACATTAGATGAAAACAAACATGTGACATCATCAGTTCACAATGTTTGATGATCAGATGTTTCATGATAATCAACTCGTCTATTATTTTATCAGTTTCAATCACAATATGACCTTTTTGTTACAGCATAAAACTTTTACTGTTCTCTATAATTTGTGAGTTCTGTAGACTAGAATATGTTGGTTTGTGCTATTTAAGGTACCTTTCAGATTCTTAAATAAATAAATAAATTTGTTTTCATTAAAGTAGTACATTCAAACTACTTTTTATCATGATCATGTTGTACAAACATGTAATATACGAGTAAGAAAATAATACATTTTAAACATTCCTTTAATTAATGTTTAATGATCATTTATGAATTTAATGCAGATAAAGCAGTGATGCTTCTCCAGGAAAATCAGGTTAAAACTTGTAACTTTTCTTGAAGTTCACTTGTTTCCAGCTGTGGGTTTTATATATATTTTTATGAATCTTATTAGTTTATCGTCGTGTGTTTACCCCCTAAAAAATGCTTCACTTTTCCAGGAATGTAACATGATGTGATCTGTTAGCACTCTGAATTATGTTCAATTCAATAATAATTTATTAATTCCAAAGGGAAATTAATTGTTCTTGTAGCTCATCGTCCTGGTTTCATTAGAGCTGTAAAGCCTGGACTACACCTGAGCGTACATGAAGTACGCCACTGTACGTGCGCATTTTGTGCGCATGTTTTCGCTGCTATAGCTCGGCTTTTATCAGCTTTCAAACGCTCGCGTTCTCGCTCCAGATCCTTGTTGTAATATGAGCAGCTGCGCGCGGAGGGGACTCAACTGAGCTCGCTGATTGGTCACTTGCTGACACGCCTACTGAAATGATTGACAGCTTTCAGTCAGCTCAGTGAAACCTCGAGAATGCATCATGAGCAGCTCGCTGAAGACTTCTGCGGTGTTCTGATGCGGTGTTTCTACTATATATGTTATAAAAAGTTATCTCAGAAATAAAAATAATAACAGGGAGCGCTTTTCCTGCAGCACACAGTCCACCAGGGAATATTTAAAACATCGCGCACCCAGGTAGGACCTGAATTCATTCATTTCAGTCATCGAGTGAACGGAGGAAGAAGCGGTTACTTGACTTTAGGCAAAAAAACAAAAGAAAAGGCCCGATCAGCGATAAAGAAGGGGAATTTATTTCATTTGTGTAACATACAAAACAGTCCGGCGCCGGGGAAGTTTATGGTCAGACACCGCGCAAGCGTCCGCGGTCGTAAAAAAAAAGCTTTGCGCGTACATGCCCTGAGGGGCTACCCGGGGCTACGCTTTTGCCTTGACGTACGTACGTGGCGTATAGGCGTACTGCATGTACGCTCAGGTATATTTCGCCCTTTAGATGGTGATGGCTGTGGGCAGGAAGGATCTGCAGCGGTCCATCTCACAGCAGATCTGAAGAAACTGGCTGCAGATGCCAATCCGTCAAACCCATACCCAACAGACCTCGGTCTTCTTGGGCAGCAGGACTCCCTGAATGCCAGGCAGAACTCCTCCCCGAGTGATGGACATTTCTCCCAGCAGCCTGCTGAGCCCCTCGTCGCCACGAACTTACCGGGGTACGATCTCTGCCCTCCCGCTGTCACGAGCCACATTTTTTGCTGCCTCCAAGATCTTGGCAGTCGGGCACTCCTGCACCTCTTCTAGTTTGACACAAATGCATCCACGGTGCCTCCTTTTCAACTCATTTGGGATTTGGGGCTGTAGTTGACGTATTATTTGAGAATTTGAGATGTTAATCAGCTGCTCCCGGTGGTAGAAAACAACCTTGTCATGGTTACGCATCATAACAAACGTTTTGAAGTAAAAAAGGTTTCAGTAAAAATCCTTCTAGCGGCAGAGCATCTGATACCAGAGGAAATAATCTTCAGAAAAAAGCAATTTACCTCCAGAAAAGAGGAATAAAAGTTTTCAAAAGCAAAATTTCAGAATTAATATAAGAGAGCCTTGTGCGGTGCAATTCTAGAACAATGTGAATGACTCTCAGCTACTACCACACAAACTTTTAAACATCTGTAAAAATACCGTATTTACCGGACTATACGGTAATGAGCGTGGTTTTGGATTTTTGAATGACACTGATATGGAGAGGATTAAAAGTCCAAAGTTTAACAGATTGTTTTTCTCAATGGAAATATGAACAGAGGCACCCCCTTCAAAGACTGATTTAGATTAAAATAAATGATTCCATTCAAACATTAACAACCACAAATAAAGTTTACAAGACTAAAAACTCCACTTCTTTTTCAATAGTACATTTTCATCTTCACTAAACTGAGATTTTTTTCTTTGTGTCCTTCAAATGCATATTTCTCTTTTTTGTGTTTGTTTTCTACAGTATTTTTGTATTTAGTTAAGCTAGTCAGAAGAATGTTAAGTTTTCTTTTTCAACACCATGAGCAGCTGCAAAGATAGAAGGATCTCTGATCTTGAACTTAAAGCTGCTCTATGTAACTTTGTAGTGCAGTCTGTAACTTTTCTAACAATGTATTTTGGGGCCAAGATGGTGTAGAGCAGGGGTATCAAACTCATTTTGATCTGGGGGCCGCATACAGCTGATCTCAAGGGGGCCAGACCAGAATACTCATTCCAAAAGTCCACTTAACATTAAATTAATTGTCCTTTTACACTTTTACTCAGTTTAACATTTAAGTGCATTACACATTAAAAAACTGATCAGTGATTGCACATTTTAAAACATTTATTCAACAAACTGTTTTGTTAAATACCCTGATGCATGCTCAATAATCCAGGTAGAAAAATCTAAAAAAGCTAAATCTGGGCCTCTGGACATAAAAAAAAAAACAGTTTTGTTAAAACCCTTTCCTGCATGTTAAAAATGCATCAAAATTTAGAAATGAATGAATTTTAAATCCATTCTCCACATCTAGGAAGCAACTGTGAACCCATAAATTGAGCTTCGAGCGTAGCTGTTTTATTAAAGGTTCAGTCTGCAGTTTCTGTAGAACATCAGCACTTAGAAAAAATTTCAACAAGCAAAGCATTCTGATCCCTCCCCCTCAGAGCCATATATGGCTCTGCCCCCTTGTGGTCTGTTAAAATTCAAATTCAAGCTCTGTTTTTATTGGCTGATTCAAATTCAAGCTCGGTTTTTATTGGCTGGTTACAAACTTTGTTTTTATTGGATGGAAAATGGCGGGTCACTTTTTCTTTTTAGAAATGCTTATTTACCACCTGGAGAAGCAAGGGGACAATATTTTTTTTTGTTTTTTTCAGAGATTACCTCTCTAACATCAATCTAGTGACAGAGTGAAGAAATATGTTAAAAATATATTGTTAGAAAAGTTACATATAGTAGCTTTAATGTTTGTTAGTGAAAACTTGCTCACAGGTAGGTAGTCCTAAACATGGACATTTTTGCAGCCAGTGCTGTCAGTTTAGGATAGTAGTAAGAGATACTTGTAAAATGTTTCCAAGCCCACAGAGGCAAATTTGTCCTTCAATTCTACATCACACTGCAAATCAATGATTTCAACATGTCAACAGCACATCAGAAGCTCTGATGGTGAGAGAAAAACTGCTAATTCTGTCTCGAGTTTGCCTTTGTGGCGGTGCTGACACGACTGTGGCTTCGTGCACTCGGCCCATCTTGTGTGCGTAATTTTAATCATGTGCCCTGTCAATAAAGATATATTCTATTCTTCTAAAGACCTGAAATCGTTTCTCAAACTCCCTCACAACCCTGAAATCTTATTTTTGTGCTGTTTCACATCAGGATGAACGCTTGCTGCGCACATGAAGACAGGGAAAATGAGCAGAGCCTCCGTTTGCTATCTGCTGCACTAAAACACAGCGCCTCTATAGCGGACAACATAGGAACTGCAGATTTTTAAGAATGTAAATGCTGTAATTTTAAATACAAATAATTGTTTTTACCGTGTTAATCTTGTAAAGTCCTTCGGTGTTTGTTCCCTCACGGCAGCCACTTCCTCAAACTCAGTCCAGCCTCCTCCCCACGGTACGGGGCCAGCCGGCCTGGGACCTGCTCTGAGATGAGTCCGGAATCTTGGCGCGGCGCCGCGCATCTGTGAGGTGGAAATGCTCTCCAACGCGCGCTTGGCACGCAAATATGACGTCACATCCGACCCGGGCCACCAAGTGGAAAAGGGGCATATGAGTGCACACCTATTTCCCCAGCTCCCCGGGCGCTTTCTATGGCTGCTCACTGCACCACCTGGTGGTGGTTGGGTTAAATGCAGAGACGAATTTCGTCTTGTATGGGAAACATACACAGATGACAAAAATGTGACATTTATTTTATTATTTTTAACATATTTCTTCACTCTGTCACTATCTACTGACAGACTGGTGTTAGAAAAAGTAATCTCTGAAAAAAACTATATACTGTATTAATTTAAGTGACCATTAACAATTTTAACAGCTTTCAGAAACTAGTGATACTAAATATGCCAAATCTATGACTGTTTAAAATCAAAGATGTTGACTAAATACTAGCCTGGCCCTCGCCTTCCTGCACAGCTCCGCTCAATTCTCATTTCCCTTCACTGCTCAGTCTGGGACTTCTCTCATAGACAACGATTTCTCCGGTAGATTTTTGACCGGACCAATCAGAGAACAGAAGGGGCGGAGTTTTTGGCCCCTAACCTACGCCCCCACCTGTCCCAGCGCAGCCAGCTCGCAGCCGCATGTTCTCATTCAAAGCGATGCAGGACTGTTGTATAAATGACACAAATGTATTAATTTCCCCTTCTTAATCCCTTATCTGGAGTTTTCTTTTGTTTTTTTGGCCAAAAGTCAAGTGTTCGCTCCCTCCTCCTCTCCCTCCGCTGAACAAGGAAATGCCTCAGGTTGTCACGAGAGAATTAAAGTGGCGGCCGTGGTGTAGTGGTAATGGCAGTCGTCTCCCGATCGGAAAGTTGGCGGTTCGACTCCCGGGACCCGCACCATGTGTCGTTGTGTCCTTGGGCAAGACACTTAACCCTGAGTTGCTCCCGGTAGGACTGGAAAGCACCTTGCATGGTAGTCTGCCGCCACCGTTTTACGAATGTGTGTAGCATTCAATATATGTGTAGCACTTTGAGATTTTCAGTAATGAAAAGTGCGTTATAAATTGAATTAATTATTAATTATTATTATTATAAAGTCAGGTTTTAAGTTGCTGCCCGAGTCCCATCAGATTTCCTGGTCTTCTGGTGTGTTGGACCAGCACTCCATGGTTTTATTTTATTTTATTAGGACGTTTTATTATCATATAAACACAGAATATGCAACGGAGCGAGAGAAAATTCAACAGGAGGCGGAGCTGAAGTCAAGTTCAGAAGACCACAGGGGAGCAGCCATCAGCAGAGCCCACGCCTCCAGCAAGAATCGTTTTTCAATGGACAGGTCCCAGACCCTTGTCTGAAGCGAAGTGAAGGACAAGGGTCTGGTTTTAACCAGGCTAACTAAATACTAAAAATGTTGATTCTTTGTATATTGTATTGTAGATTTTTGGATAGGTTATGAAGTTGATATTGTTCTTTACTTACTCATTGAGAAATATTGCTCAACTTCAGTGCTTTTTGGATTGATATACTTTATGTGAAGGAAAAAAAAGGGGGGGCAGTTAAAATAAGATGTTTTCTTCGCACTGCCCTTTCATTTTATGTTAGTTTCTTTTCATATTGTATGTACATTTTTAAATGCAATACAAAACGAATAAATAAAATAAACTACACTTAATCTGTTCCATTTTAGCATTATAATAATTGCTTAGGACATGAGCTCGTTCAGTTGTCTGTGGTGGCTCTTAAAAGAGCCGTTGTTGTGTCAGATCAGGTCCGGGTCAGTCTAAGCCCTCTCCCCTCGGATCCTGCGGGCCAGCTGGATGTCTTTGGGCATGATGGTGACCCTCTTGGCGTGGATGGCGCACAGGTTGGTGTCCTCGAACAGACCCACCAGGTAAGCCTCGCTGGCCTCCTGCAGAGCCATGACGGCCGAGCTCTGGAAGCGCAGGTCGGTCTTGAAGTCCTGAGCGATCTCGCGGACCAGACGCTGGAAGGGCAGCTTCCTGATCAGCAGCTCGGTGGACTTCTGGTAGCGGCGGATCTCCCTCAGAGCCACGGTACCGGGCCTGTAGCGGTGAGGCTTCTTCACTCCGCCGGTGGCCGGGGCGCTCTTCCGGGCAGCCTTGGTGGCGAGCTGCTTCCTGGGAGCTTTACCTCCGGTGGATTTACGAGCTGTCTGCTTTGTCCTGGCCATGGCTACTTGTCCGTAGAAGACTAGGGAGGAAAGCAGAGCTGCAGGTCTTTTATAGGCCGCGCCGGAGCTGCTGGAAGCTGATTGGTTAGATCTGTACACGTCATAGTCCGCAAACAAAAGACGTTCAAATTAACCAATCAGGATCAACCTTCAGAAAAAAACGGTTTCTTTTATTTCTGCCCGTTTTTTTATTTATTTATTTATTTACATTTGAACTTATAATTATTGTAAATAAATAACACACATCATCTGAGTTACTGTTGTAACACAACTGGGATAATAATGACTTATCAAAAATAATTTAGACATTTAAGATAAATAAAATGGCAAAAAGAGGTGACATGACAAGTGAAATAAAGATATTTATGTAAACAGGACAAATGTAATAACCATGATCCTAGTATTGATGAGTAAATTCATTATTCCATCTTTGACATTTGAACATCTAATGATTGAAATTATTCTGATTTGGGTTTATTAAATAAATACTATTACCATTGACCTACCATCAGAATTTACATGAACCATCAGAATTTACATGAACCATCAGAATTTACATCAGAATTTACATGAACATAAGACGTACATAACATTAAAGTCCAGTTGATCTTGAATTGAACGCCTTTTTGATGAACATAAGACGAAATGTAGATGCTTGTACTGTATTTATTTTCAAGAGGCCATCACAGCGGGGGCTTCATGAAGCCTCGAGACAGGAACCTGTTACTGAACCAACTGGAATCAAAGCTTCATGAAGCTTCATCTGATCACCACTGTTGTGTCACATGCTTTGTGGTAAAGTCACATTTTTAGTTGTCACATCATGCAGCATGAAACTTTCATAAATATTATAAAGTTTTACGAATCAGAACTGAGGCAATGTTCATGAATTAGGAACTTGCATCTTTAATCTGCATCAGTATGGAAATGGAAATCCTGGTATCGAACACATCACCCTCACTCAGATTTCACACCACTGTTTACTTGAAAGATTAAATAATTTGTAACAAATGCCATGGAGTTGAAAAAAATAATGTGTACGATTAATAAAAATAGTAAAGGAGCATCTCTCCAGAGGTGTGGGTGGCTCTGAAAAGAGCCTTTGTGTCTGTGGTTCTGGTCCAGTTTAACCTCCGAAGCCGTACAGGGTTCGGCCCTGTCTCTTCAAGGCGTACACCACGTCCATGGCGGTCACGGTCTTCCTCTTGGCGTGCTCCGTGTAGGTGACGGCGTCACGGATCACGTTCTCCAGGAACACTTTCAGGACACCGCGGGTCTCCTCGTAGATCAGACCGGAGATTCGCTTCACTCCGCCGCGGCGGGCCAGACGGCGGATGGCGGGTTTGGTGATTCCCTGGATGTTGTCACGGAGAACTTTACGGTGACGCTTGGCGCCTCCTTTACCGAGACCTTTACCTCCTTTTCCTCTTCCAGACATGATGCACGTGGACTAGTTCGATGAACTGATGGCTACGAGTCGGGACTCAGGGTTTTTTAAACACGTGTTGCGGACGTAAAGGAAGACGAGCAGACAGACGATGTTACTTCCGCTCAGAAGCGCGCGGAAGACTCTGCTCACTTTCCGGTTATGAACCAGACCTTTCACATTAAAGTCCTGAATCCTAACACAAAGATAAACTTTAAACCACCCAAAATGCAGCAAAAACTGTTCAAGAAAAACGTGTAAACACCTGAACAAGGTCACAAACTTGTTTTTAAAACTCACTTCAATCACATTTGAACTTGTACTTTGTAATGAACAGTTTCTAAATTCTGTGTTTGACTCTTTTTTTTAGTTCACATAAAACATGCACTTTGTGTTTCTACTTTAATGGTGTGGACGGTCAGGCTGGATGAAGGTCGGTCAGTCTGTCCAGGTGAAGTCCAGCAGTTGTTTTAAAGAGTTGACACCAAGGAATCAGCTCCTCACCAGCTTTGACCAACAACAGAGAAATACAGATTTATGTTCAGAGCCACAGCAGGACAAACTAAACGCTGCTGTCTTGATAAGCTTTTTATAAAATGTCTAGTTGATATTTCATGTTTCAGGTAGTGATGTGAAAATGTATGCTAAAATATTGATACCTGAATTTTGTGCTCTTGAATCCATCCTTAAATCAAAAACTATCATTTCAGCTAATGCACATCATTAAACATAATGTAAACAAACTATTGAGATCTTGTTTAAATGATATGTTGGTGGGAACTACTTTTTCTTCCACCTGTGTCAGTGTAAGCACGTGTGGAGTCATTTCAGCTCCAGAAACAGCCAAGAAGCTGTTTGTGGAAAATCTGTAAAGAGCTGTGGCAACACAACAAACATTGTAAAACACGTCCTGTTAAATCACAACACAGAATATGAGGCAGTGATGAGGCAAACAGAGGAGGAGAGTCACTGCTCTGGAGGAGTCCCTCAGGGCTGCAGGACCATCCAGGTACAGAGGGAGGAAATGTGGAGCTTCAAGTGGTGCCAAGAACTGCTGCATTCATTCATTCATTCATTCAACCTTTATTTAGTCAGGTAAATCTTTTGAACCTCATGGGCTCATTTACGAAAGTGACCTGCTAAAACTAAAGAACAATGAACAGCAATGATAGAATTTCCTTAAAGGTGGGGTATGTAAGATTGTAATGTAGTCTGTAACTTTTCAAACAATATATTTTTAACATATTTCTTCACTCAGTCACTATCTACTGACAAACTGATGTTAGACAAAGTAATCTCTGAAAAAATCTATTGTCCCCTTGCTTCTCTATCAGCATTTATAAAAACACTGAAAACACAAGAGTGACCAGGACACTGACAGCCAATAAAAACAGAGTTGTTTGTCACGCCCCAACCCACGCGCACCTGTCCCAGCTGCAGCTCGTTCTCATTCAAAGGATTGCAAAGCGATGCAGGACTGTTTTGTATGTGACACAAATTTATTAAATATCCCTTCTTCATCACAGAGCTGGACTTTTATTTTGTTTTTTTGCAAAAAGTCAAGTGATCGCTTCATCCTTCACTGACAGGAATGAGGAACGCTGACAGACATGAGGAAGTCACGAGCGAATTAATCATGTCCAAACGTTGCTTCGTGAACCTCTGCTGTTTTCTGCTGGATTTTGTGTTGTTGGATGAGTGATTCATGGTTTTATTAAATTTTTTAAACAGTTATATTATCATAT
>JBBPBX010027207.1:16810-27046 GCA_038048925.1 Garcialebias charrua | reverse complement strand
TATATATATATATATACTGTATATATAAATAAACAGCGCCTTTTATATTAGTGAGTTATTTTGATGGAATGGCTGATGTCCAATATTTATTTTTATCGTTAATGTCGGCCAATACCAATACTGTACTATGCCGATAATATCATGCATCCCTAATTCAGACAATAATTTGCTCCCAAAACCTTAATGAGTGGCTAATTACAAAACAGTACAGCCTTTACAGTTTTTAATGCAGCTACATTTCCTCTTTTTTTTTTCTCGTTCAAACACTTGTTTCTATTAGATCTCTACAAATGTTGTGTTGTTTTGTGTGTTTTCCTCAGTCAACTGATTATTGTGGTCTCTGTGTTCCCATTGCATTGTCTTTTGTGCCACTTTACAGTTTAAGACATTATTCTCAATGGTTTGGGAAAAGCTATGCAACTCCCATTTGCCTCATTTGTTCTGCTACCAATAAGCTACAGAGAATAATTCAGTCACACTGAGCTGAGCAGACAGACACCAACTCTGAATAGTGCTGGGGCTGAGGATGAGACATACCAGAAAGCTTGTTGAATAGAAGCCTATTTTGAACATAAACTTTTAAAAAATGAGAGAAATAAAAAAACTTTACTGCATCAGAAAGGACAATGGGTAAAGTTTTTTGAGTTCATGCAGTAGTGATACACCTCTTTCTCTGAAAACCTTCAGTAAAGGACAAAACACTGTTATCCCATTAATTTCAGTCCAGGACACAAATTATCTCACCAAGTAGACTCTTTATTTTTGTCCTAATTCAAATAATCAAAAGAATAATCTTCTTTTTTTATTATCATTATTATTTTCAATATTTTGATAATCAAAGGACTCTGTTTAATCCAAGGACAGGCCAACATGATCTTTTCAGTATTTTGTTTAAAAGTTTTAAGACAGTTAATCAGTTTAAATCATAAAACTGGCGTCTGCCTTCTAATTCTTATTTCCTTCTCCTTCATTTCTCCTCCTACTTCCACTAACCTCTAGGGAAGGGGCGAGTACCAGAAGTCAGGCTTTCTTCAAAAGTTCTCACTTGCCTGAATTATATTGGGATTTTGTTGGAGTGAGCACACGCTGAAGGAGAGAAGACACTTGTCTTCACTCAGGAGAAACCCCCGTTCTACGGGGCCTCTGAGCTGTGAACGGTGGCCATGAGCCAACGGACTCGTTCTCAGTTCGGATTTACAGTATGTCGCTGTACATCCGACCGAGCTTAAAAGCTCCAAACTTTTAATAAAAATTCCTTCTGAGGAATATTTTATTTAGAAAACCAACCGGAATTGCCGTTACTTCTGGTCGATCAAGGCGGACACAGCGAGACGCTGGGACGGTAAACACGCTAAGACTGGCTCGGATGTAACTGGACCTGAGGACCCTTTACGTCTAAGGCTGGGTGTCCTCTCCTTACCGGAATCGAGACTGACCATCTTCAAGGTAACGAGTTGTTGATGTTTACCAGACCTGGGTTTAGCTGGCGTCGTATGGAGAGCTGTCATTCCTGGTTGAACTCACTCAGTCACGACAACTCCCCCTCTTTCCTCCTATTTTCTTAATCTATCTTTGTCAGTAATATTAAGTTAAAGTGCCCTCAGATATAAGTTAATTATGATCTCATAACTTGATCTGTTGTCCCTTAAATACTCGTCGGCTTGCGAAATTGTGGACGCGTAATTTCCATCTGTTGATGTTTATTTTATAGGAAGTTGATTAGAACCAAACAAAGTGTACATGTTATGCTGTTGTTTTAATGATCTGTTAAATAAATGACCTAATTTCCTTGATGGGTCAAATATAATTAACGTCTCATGTCACTTATATCTCCCATTTGGTCACACAAGATGTCTTTAATTCTAAAATAAGAGAACCCGTGAATAAATAAACAATTACTATTCTTGAACTTGAACTAGTCTTGAATAATTCATTAAGAGTGTGACAGGTAACCCTGCATCACATCCTACTGCACCCTGCTATAGTTATTTCATGCAAGAATTAACTAGTCAATGTGATGCACAGAGAGTGCTGCTTCACTCTGTGGTAGAGCTCTTTTTAAATAAAGAGTTAGTGTGAACCTGTTGTGAGATGTGATGAAGCGTGGCAGCAGGAAGGATGCTGAAATTATTCCCTGTCTTTCTGATCAGACCCTTAGGGACACACAAATAAGGGTTATGATGCTCTAATTTAGGAATAGCTGGCTTCCCTGCATTTAGATTTGCACAATGCTTCAGACTCGGGTGGTTTGGTAAGCAGTTTCAGCGCAATAGTTGGAAATACTGCACCGTGCAATACTACACAAACAAATTGGCAACTGCACGACAAGGACTGAGTTTATAACCACTACTCAGCTGCCATGACAGGAGAGAAGGAAGAAATGCACTGTGCCGTTGTCTGTCAGTCCAGGTGGGAAATGGAAGGATTTTTGTTTCTAACTATGAGGAAACTGACAAAGATAGTGATAATCAAAATGATTCAATAAGGAAATTCCATCCATCCATCCATCCATCCATCCATCCATCCATCCATCCATCCATCCATCCATCCATCCATCCATCCATCCATCATCTTCTGCTTGTTAAGATGCATCTGACCCTGACTTACCAAAGCTGGCTCAGTGAGGAAATTTTCCAAATAAAATTCAATTTTCTGCAACTTAAAAAAGAATAAAAATAATTGTATGCATTTCTGCTCTGTATCAAAGACCAAAATAATGAGCACTTCTACAAATCCTATACTTAATGAAGACTGAGCACATAAACATTGAAGAGAAAGGGTTAAATAATCAAAAACAGCTAAGCAAATATAAAACATTTAAACAAACAAAAAAAGAAGCTAAAAGAAAGAAGCACAAAAAGCATAAAGTGATGACCTGACTTAGTGAACATGTTTTATATCTACAACTTTATAGGAGCATGACAAACACAATGAGAATAAAATGCAATAAGAACTCCATGGGGACAGAATTCTTTGCTTATTTATTTATTTGCAAGAACTTAAAACAGTAGGTAATGCACCCATTTTTTCATTGGACTGGTGTATTAAAGAGAGATGCAAACTGGTTGTGCTGTAGAAAACACACAAATAAAGGACGTCCTCTAACCAGATTGTGAATTGTCTGCCATAAATCCTAATCCAGTTGTTCTATAGACTCTGATTTATTATATCCAGTTTGGGATTGTGCCCAATTATCACTTTCTTTTGATGCAGAAGTGAGAAGTGAAGCTGACTGAGTGAGAACAGTCCTGAAGCACCAACCCCCTTTTTTTCTTTGCACACTTGAAATGATAGAAAACAAATATTCTAGTGATTCATTTTCATTTTCAAGAATTTGTTTCTTCTTTAAACTTTTGCAGAGATGTATTACATTTTTCTATTTTATAAATAGCACTTTGTATTAGGCACTTGTATTAGACTAGGCTTTTTTTTTCTTCCTAACTGACAGCAATTCAGGAAGAGTTTGTAGTTTTATAGTCTTTTAGTTGATCCGGAACGGCCTATTAACAAAATAAATAAATTAATTAAAATAAATAAAATAAAAATCTGCACTTTTTCTGCATTTTTGTGTCATTTGTTTTTATGCCTGCATCTGCTGCCTTTTTTTGTTGTTGTTGTGGCAAAGACATGCAAGTGGGAAACAGATATGTCTGACAAACACAACGTCGTAAACTCCTACAATCATTTACATAAAAAACACTTTATTTGGGTGCAGATGATTGCTTCGCTCATAACAGATAAAGCATGCATAATTGATCCTGGCTTTTTCATTCCAGGGCTGCCGTCAGCCGTTCTCATTCTTTGGGTTCTGGCCAGATTTTTCTTTGACAACAGAGGGTATGGCATATTTTATTCCAACACTTGCTGTTAGCATGCAGCTTGTGCCATGCTTAACAGAATTTTCTTTATCTTTGACTGCAGCTGCTGGGATGACACAGACAATGTTGGTATTTGGTGGATTATTAAAGGACCAATAACAGCTTCCCTGCTGGTGAGAAGACAGCTGTGAAACAGTTGCTACCTGGTTAATTACATGACATATCTTTGGTATACTGTACTTGTTGAAGTCTGTCTTTGTAGCACAGATCAATTAATAGCATGAGAAAACCAATACTGTAGCACCACACCTCCTGAGCTCTTTTTAGGAACCCTATTTATAGCTTCAAGTACAGCATTTGCACTTGTGAATGAACAACATACTATCATGGCATTACAGGAGCTTTGTCGCACCACAACGCAAAACATAATGGTTTCACAACATTGCTTCCTATTATCTTTAACAGTAGATCTTCCTGCTCATTTTCTGACAGAGTCACAGCTTGTGTATTTCTCTACATGATGACGTTGATGCCTAATCTCTAACTGCAGCCTTCTTTTATTAATATGAATTTGTAAACGTTCAGCTATGCTGATTTGGTCACCAGCGATCATTAAAAGGTTGCAGAGGCTCAACAAATGCAATGGACCTTATTGGGCAAAACAAAAAACAAGTTTAAGACCAATATTTCTTAATTTCATTCTTTTTTCTTTTAAATAGTTTGAGCTGAGTTAAAATTGGAGATGCACGATTATTAGAGTTTTGGCCGATATCCGATACGTCAATATGTTAAAACTTATTTGGCCGATAACTGATACCAATACTGATTTTTTTTTTCTAGACCTACTTACAGAGACTAGATAGCTTTCTTATTAAAATACTACATTATTCTTCATGGTCTTTGTCAGTTTGGCCTGCTACCAAATGCAGATGCCAAAAAGGGGGCTGAAAATGATATAACATTTCAACTTGGATCATGTTTAATGTCAAATTTAAATGTTAAATGTTAGAATTATTGTGATGGAATGGCCGATGTCCGATATTTAACTTTATCACTAGTATCGGCCGATACCAATACCATGCTGATAATATTGTGCATCCCTAATACGTACATAGTATTAGAAATAATATACATTGGCAGGTTTAAAGGCAGTACATTATTAGACTTGTGCAAATATACACAGATGAGGTTTCCATCACGTCACTATAGATGTTGAACACATCACAGCAGCTCGGGATCACATCTCACAGTTTCTGCCGATGCGTTGTGAAAAAAATATGACACGTTTAATGGCAAATCTAATTAAAACAATTATTGCAAAGATGGATGTGTTAGCATTAACATAGCAGCTTATTTCTGGGGGTTTCTGTTTGGTTGCAGCTGTATTCACATTTGACTTCAAAACTTTGTTTTGATGAGGGATTTAAAGACTGATTTTTGATGTTTTGTTTTTTTAAATCTCCCAGATCAATATAGTCATCTTCATTAATGTTATCCGGATTCTGGTTCAGAAGCTTAAATCTTCAGCTATGGCTGGGAACCATGACACTGGACATTTTATGTAAGTAACAACACAATGACACAACAAGCTGAAAGTAACTATAGCCTCCAAAAAAACAAAAAAAGGACACTTTAAATTTAGTCAGAATCCAAAATTTCCAGATACTAGGGTTTAAGTCAAGTCAAGTCATCTTTATTTATAGAGCACAGTTAAAACAGATAAACTGCTATCTAAGCTTCTGCTTCTGCTTTTAGGAACATTAAAAGTACCATATTTTCTGTCGTATAAGTCGCTCTGGTATATCAGTCGTATCAGTCAACAAAAGCATCATGAAGAGGAAAAAAATGTATAAATGTCGCTTCGGCATGTAAATTGCATTTCTTATGCGTCAATGCTGACCCGTCTTGTTTATTATGTGTTTATTATGCATTTATTATGTGTTTATTATGCGTTCATTATGCATTTATTATGCTTTTATTATGTGTTTATTATGCGTTTATTATGCGTTTATTGATTGGTCAAAACTGCTTCATTTCACCTGGTTGCCTTCAACACCTGCTGATTTGTGTTTGATCAGTTTATTTTGATCTGCAGTGTTTTTATGTTTTTCGTGTTGTACTTCTTTGTCTGTGGTGCCTGTTGCTTGTTTGTTTGTTCAGCGCTTTGGTGTGGACTTGTTCCTGTTTAAAGTGCTTTATAAATAAAATGGTATGGTATGGTATGGTGCCATCCATCCATCCATCAACAAATGCAATGGACCTTATTGGGCAAAACAAAAACAATTTAAGACCAATATTTCTTAATTTTATTCTCTTTTTTTTCAAATAGTTTAAGCTGAGTTAAAATTGGAGATGCAGGAGGTGCAGGCGGAGGAACGCTGGACATCTAGTGGCTCTGGCTGCGATGAATGGTTGGATGAATGGGTAGAGGGAGGGAGGGATGGATGGATCAGCAGCCAGAGCCACTAGATGTCCAGCGTTCCTCCGCATGCACCAGCTGAGTGAAGCAAGAACACACAGGAAGACTCGCTGTTGAAGTTCTTCAAAATTTAAAGTATCAGTCAAAAATTGCAGTATGAATATGGAAAAAAAGGTATATAAGTCGCTTCGGTTTATAAGTCGCAGGACTGACAAATCTTTGCAAAAACTGCGACTTATACACTGGAAAATACGGTAATTAAAAAAGAGTTTAAAGATGACAGGTGGATCTTTAATATCCATCTGGAACTTTGGAGCACATGTCAGGGCACTTAAGGCTCGGTTATAGTCGCGCTTTGGTCCGCAAGCTGGAGCGCGCGTGCTGCGCGCGCACTGAGCCGTGCGGCTTGATGCGTTTATAGTGTCGCCGGCGGCGCATGGCAAAGTGCTGTTCTTTTACGGACCAGCAGGTGGCAGTACCCTCTAAAACCTGTGCATATGTTGCAAGAAAGGTGTAGAAGAAGAAATCTACAGTAGAAGAAGAACTGTTTGAAATCACACAACAAAAACAAATGGCTTTCTGCTCGCTCGGGGAATTTAATACATTTGTATCACATAAAAAACATTCCTCCATGCGTCGCGACGCCGTTTCCACGACCACAGCGGCGCAGACAGCTGCAGGCTCTGGCGTGAAGAGCGTGAAGGCTGTCGGTGAGGTCCCCACCCGAGCTGTCAATCAATTCGGCGCGCGCTAGGCTTGCGGAGTTTCAAAAATTCAGAGGTGCGCGACACGTGCCAAACCGACACGCAGGGCCAAAGCGCGGGGGCGGGGACTATGCGATTGCGTCACTTTGGCCGCGCACTCTCTCGCGCCCTATGCGACGCGTCAACCATAAACCAGGCTTGAAGGGCGAGGCTGACCTCTGCGTTGTTGCCAGCGCCGCTCGACGCGCGTGTGCTATGCGCAGGCTGTTCACAGCAGAGCTCTGCTTGAGCAGCTGCGCGCGGAGCGTTTACCTACAGGACAAACTGAGGTCGCTGATTGGTCATTTGCTGACACGCCTACTGAAATGATTGACAGGTCTGAGTGGTGAGAAAAGCCACAGGCTGCGCAGCGTTTTTCTGTGTTTATATGTTAATAAAAAGTTAAAATAAATAAAATAAAAACAGGGAACGCTGCTCCTGCAGCCCACAGCCCACCAGGAAATATTTAGAAGCTGGCGTATCCACGTTGGACATGAGTTTAGTTCACTTGTGACAAGTTCATTCATTCCTCCTCATCGGAGGAGGAAGTGAATGGTGACCGCTTCAAGCGATCACTTGACTTTTGGCAAAAAAACAAAAGAAAAGTCCGATCAGCGATGAAGAAGGGATATTTAATACATTTGTGTCTCATACAAAACAGTCCGCCACCGGGCAGTTTATTGTGAGACAACGCGCGCGCGTGAGCGGTCGTAAAATTTGAGCTTGGCGCGTTCACGCGAGCGTTCAAAGGCTTGTGCAGCGGCGCTCACACGGCATGGCGCTGCGCTCGGTCCAGCGCGGAGCTCTGCCTCGCCCTAGTATGCTTTCCCTTTTTCTGAAATACGTGTGGATGTTTCTTAACAGGTAGGCAAACCTTGAATAAATGAAGTGACTTTTAAGAGAGGAGAGAAAGCAGCTGAAACAAGTTACTACAAACTCACTAAACATTCTCTAAGTAACTCGCATTCAAGTTCATCTCAACTTTTCTGCTTTTTAAACATTTCCCATGAGGAAATTATGAAAGATGAATAATCTAAATATTCAAATTTTGGTGGCGAGGATGACCTGAAAGAAAATATAGCCTCACTAGCAAATATAAGCAGACTAAAAATACACAAAGTACCAAGGAAAAACGTTGCAATAAAAATAACTGTTAAATAAAATTGAAATACCGGTAGTTTAAGCATAAACATTCAGTGAAAGAAAAACGCTTTATAAGTAAAGCAATAATAAATCTAATACAAAGTAGTAAAAGGATGTTCAGTCGTTTTATTGTACACAGAACTTTGTCCGTGCAGTTAAATAAATATGAATCTGTTGTTGAAACACTGAATTAATAATTCCCTCCATTGACGTTCTGTCTGGGGCAGATTTGAGCTGAATGGATTTCAAACGAGAGCAAATATAAATAGCTGCTGATACCAGAAATAGATGTTTCCTTCATCACTGTGTGACAGAACGTTTTCTGTGGAAGTTTCACATGTTCAGAAGATCTGCTTCATCTAAACAGGCTTTGATTTGATTCAGCCAGGTCTGTGGTGCACAATGACACAAACCCCAAGTGTGACCAAAGAAATTCTGTTATAAGCGTAAAATACCCTGATGGGTTTTTCATCTGCAATCCACGTGTCATGACTGACTCGAGGAAATGTATCGTTAAGATAAAACTGAGACTGTGAACCTCATGGGAGAACAAAATACATACTTGGACTTTTCTGTAGAGCTTCTGTGATTTATGGATTTTTAATGAACCGGATCAGACTGCTCCCATCATAGAAATACAAAATCAAAAGAAGTTGTTTTTTCATTTAAAGGCAACACTTGATTAGCCCTTTCTAAGCTTTGTGATTCATGAGACGCTCTTCCAAAAACAAAAAGGCAACATTTACATGGCATTCATATATCAGTGATGTGATTTGGACTATTGTGCACAATGAGGGTTTTGTATGTTGGCATTTTTAAGTCTCTCACTGATTGGCCTAATGACAGAGCTGTAAGATGAAAAGGTCAGAGGAATTAATTTGACATCAGCAGTATAGCCTTGATGAAAACTGAATTACTTACCTAGTTGTTTTTGTCTTTATGGTGCAAATTTAACATGTAACAGAGTGAAAACCTACAGCGCACTGTAATATTTCAGATTTCAAACAGATGTTGCATCATCTCTTGGATGTCTGTCGACTCTTTCTTCTTCCTTTCATTACTTTTCTTTTTTCTTTAGGAGGCTGGCCAAGTCCACTCTGTTCCTCATCCCTCTGTTTGGGATGCATTACACCGTATTTGCCTTCCTGCCCGAGAACACAGGTGTAGCAGCCAGACTCTACATCGAGCTGGGTCTGGGATCCTTTCAGGTAAACGAAACAATAAGCAACTCAGTGATGGACAAAGTGAAAAGATAAATAAAAAAGATGCTAAAATGAACTCGGTCCTCATTAACATATTTTTCTCTTAGCACATAAAATGATGTGAATAAATAGACTCTGCCTTAGAATTTCTTCCTGCTTGTTCCAGCATTAAAAGTTAAACTTATATTTAATTTAAAAACATTAATCTATCCATCTTTACCCACTTGTTACTTTTCGGGTCGCAGGGGTCACTGCATCATGCTTTTAAAATAATGAACTAAAACCACGATAAATTGTAGCAGATGTACAGTAATATGAAAATGTTTTGTGGACAGCGCGAAGGGCGAGATGTCTAAAATGATTGAATTGCGACTGAATGTGTTCTGGAATGCATGTGGCCATAACCCTGCAATGACAAAAATGTGCCAAAGTGTGTTTGTTTGTCAGCAAAATTTCTCATGAAACACTGGAAAGATTTTATTGGAACTTTCAGGAAGTTATCATTTCTGAAAACGTACCTTTTAGTGTCAGCCTGAGTCAAGATGGTTGAATGGCTGTAACCGTCAACTTTACAGAAATAAAGTGTGGTAGCAGCTGATAGCCACGCCAACACATACTCTGAGCGCTAACAATGTGCACTCAGCTTTTAGTTTGCAACTTGCCATGCAAGAAAAAACATATAAATTCCTTCAAGAAATGGTAGTTTTCAATATTTAACATGTTTTATTTGGATCTACGCTACCCCAACTAATTGAAGTGGGATATAATCTCACCTGTGCCGCCACTCCTCCATTGTGTATATAGGTATATAAATGTCAATACAGTAGACCTTCATTTATTGCGGGGGATACATACCCTGAAGCCCGTGATAAGTGAAAAACAGCAAAGTAGGAATAGTAGTACAAGTAGTA
>JBBPBX010027206.1:13197-37466 GCA_038048925.1 Garcialebias charrua | reverse complement strand
TACCCTGGGGTTCAGTGTGCATGGACGTAGCTGGACCCATGGGGATCACAGGCAAAAAGGGAGAGAAATACCTTATTGTGCTGGTGGATTCAATGTCAGGGTATGTGGTAGTGAAACCAGCAAGAAAAGCTAATGGCAACAGTGTTGTTAGCATGCTGGAACAAGTCTGTGGGGCGTTAGGTATTCCAAAAGAGTTGAGAACCGATAATGGGACACACTTTCGCAATGCACAAGTAGATCACTGGTGCCAGACGTTTGGGGTAATACGTGTTTATTCACCTCCCTACACACCCCAAGCTAACGGAGTGGCTGAAAGAGCCATAGGTTTAGTCAAAAATTGGATAGCTAAAAATGCTAATACCAAAGAATGGAGCACTAAAACTGTGGAAATAGGACAGGCCTTGAATGACAGGCGCAGAGCTGATAGGCCCTCCCCTTCAGAGGAGCTTAACCAACGAGAGTTCACCACGCAGGAAACTGGGCGGGACTCCAATGATAAAGAGGAACAGTCAGACTCTGACGTCTCATTCAAGGTGGGGCAGAAGGTGTGGGTCAGAGCACAGGATCACCCGTCAGCAGTTGCGGTAAGACCCAAATACAACGCCACAGACAGAGTCAAAAGACTATTAGACAAAAACACCGTAGAATTAGTCAAAAAAGGGGTCCAAGGTATAGAGCAATTGAAACCAATTCCTAGCTAAGTTGAAACCAGAAACCGGATTATGGCCAGTGAACCAAGCAGCATGCTCCCCTACATTAGAATGGCCACTATATACGGGGGAGTTATCCTACGAAGGACAAGCACAGGGCTCTGGGCAGGAAGGGCCCTGAACACATTGGAATATGCCAAAAAAGGATACCTGTCAACGGAGAAGGAAGTTATAAAGTGGAGTGCACTGTATAATCAGTGTGCGATTTGCGCAAAGGCTACTGGTTTGCCTCTAAAATTTGGAGGCCCGGGGAAGAAAAAGCCCCTCAGGCCTAAATCAAACAGATTTGATGTTGAACACTTAAAAATAAAACCAGTAAAAGTAATGAACGCATTTATCTGCGGAGAGTGCAGAATTGCTGTTTTGCCTCGAATGATCATTATCACTCAATGGGATATGAGTGGAAAAGGCCCAAAGGACTGTACCTGTGAATGGGATGGAACAGACGTGAAATACTGTGGAGATTGCCAAGCTGAGATGTTACGAGCTCGGCTGTTGCACTCTGAGAAAGCAATGGGTTGGCAGACAAGGAAATGCTGCGACCCACTCAAATCCTTTAAAACACAGGTTGATGAAGGAAAGTCTGAGGCCCCGAGGCAAGCCCCGACCCTACTGAAGTATGACCGGGGACCAAATGCAAGCCCTTCGGCTCCACCTCTGTATCCAGGGATAGGAGGCCCCAGTGGGGGAGAACAAACTGACTCAAAAGAAAGAAATTGGAACCCTCGAGACCTACTCGAACAGTCAGTACAGCAGTCCTGGCCCTATAGCCCTATGATGGGGAGAGTGAAAAACGCCCCTATCGGCACAACCCAATTCCCATTAGTTTTTAGAGTATTTCGGGACCCATCAGAAACAGAAGGAATAGAAACAAACCAGCTCCCCGATGAGATAAACGAAGAAGCTCAAAAAGGAGGTTGGAAAGGTCCCTGGGAATTGGCAACATGGGCCCAGCTGATTGCAGAAGTGATCTTGAACCAGAGTCTCCCGCTGGTAGACCTGCCTGAAGTCCCTCGGGAAGCAGGGGCCAGAAACACAAATTTGTACTATACCACCACCAGCTTAGATGCGTGGACAGTACATGGGGCAAGACCCAAGCAGAAAACCGCTGAGTATTTAGTCACCCCGGAAGCCTGGGAGAGGCACGGAGTGCTGCAGATTCCCGGAACAGCGGCGCAACGGGTAAACACGCCCATAAGGCCAGACTCCACCCAGAGGGTTAGAATTTCCGTGCAGATGATCCTTGCACCATACCTGGGTGTGTACTCAGTCGGAGCCACAGTTCAGCCGATCGAGGACAGCAAAGACGAAGCAGAAAAGCCTCGATCAAGCAAAGCAGGAAAGAAACAAAGTGGATTAAAAGCTTGGGCCAGCAAAACGTTCCATCGAAAATGGAAGAAAGCGGACAAGTAAAAACCAACCAAAGGGTCGCTAGAGTCATCAACGGATCTCATCGCAACAACAGAAAAGGTAGAAAAAAGCTAAGAAAAATTATAAGATGCCCTAGTATAATTTGGAAAGGAAAAGCTAATCTAAAGTCAGTTGGAACAGCGGGTTCATGTTGGTACCGGAACTACCCGAACGCGTGTGCGCCCTA
This sequence comes from Garcialebias charrua, assembly GCA_038048925.1. Classification (NCBI taxonomy): domain Eukaryota; kingdom Metazoa; phylum Chordata; class Actinopteri; order Cyprinodontiformes; family Rivulidae; genus Garcialebias; species Garcialebias charrua. The sequence continues at coordinate 35,159 of JBBPBX010027206.1, read as the reverse complement.
TGGGCCAGGCGAGATAGATTTTCTCCCCAGAACAAAAAAGCAACCACGTGAGGAAGTGGTAAATGTGTTGTTCCAAAGGGCCAGAATTGGGCCCTATGTTCCAGCCCTAATTGTCCACGGTAAACTGGTAAAACTAGACCGGCCGAGAAAAGACTTCTCCATCCAATACAATGGGTCATCAAACTATTACAATTCCTGTGTAAGGACATACAGGGAACCAGACCTCACCCAGGCAAAAGACAGGCCTCTTGGGTTAGTCTGGATAAGTGATTTCACTGAACTCCCATATAACCCAAGCCCAATGGGGACACCCTGGATTTTTAACGCGGTCCAGATGATAGTACAGGGACTCCAGGTTAAAATCAAATGGGGCCCAAACTATGCAGAACCCCATCAAACAGAATACTGTGAAATCTCTGTGGGGGATCATATCATCTGGGCTACGAGTCCAACTTTGCGGATAGGAATCCACGAGAGGGAGTGTGATCCAGAGAAAGTGGTGGTTGAAAACACTAGACTACCCGTGCGAATGCTGTACGACCGAATCCATGCCCCTTCCCATAGCTGGGAAAATTATCCCTTAAGGCTGGCTTACAGGATAAAGATATCCTACAGAGGGCATCCATTAGTCTGTATAACGACACAATTGATCGAAATGGGCAAAGATTATGATAGATTCGCGACCGAAATGAGAGAAAAGGCCATAGATCAGATATTATATATATGGGAACATTTCGAAGCCTCTGCCCGCAATGATGCACCCTTTGGCCAGTTGCAAGGCCCCCAACCTGAACCTCCATGCTGGGGGGTCTCCCAATGGAAATGGGTGTGGCGGGGGTTGAACCCAGACTTGCATCACCCCTCGCCCCTTTGTGTGGAGCTCTATAAAGAGAGGGTGATGAGAAACGAAAGAGGAGAAACACCACCTAAACCCCCGAAGCGCACGATCAGCCCAGAGACACGACATCGGATCCTAGCATGTCTGGACCCGATCTTTCCACCAGGTTTGTGATGGATGAGGACATCATAGACTCAAAAACCATAGATGAAGAAACTGAGAACATTTTGGTTCAATTTGAAAGAGATGGTCCAAAAATACCAGCTCTGAAAATAACAGGAAATGATAAAATAGTTTGGCTCAACAAACCTAAACTCGATATCTCTCTATGGACGGATTGCACCAAGAATTACTTTTATTCAAACACCAAATATTTTAAAAAGACTAAATTAAATGACCCTCAAAAAGAATATCACTTGAAGCCAGCATACCTGCCCCGGTATGAAAATAGTCCTAAACCTTGCCCGCCAACCTCACCATGGATATTCAACGTGGTTTACCTGACAGTAGCGGGAATAAGTATTAAATTAAGATGGGGACCTAACTATCGTGAAACCTTCCAAAGTCGATTCTTTGAAATCTCTGTGGGAGGCATGGTGATATGGACCACAAGCCCCGCTATGGTGAAAACCATCCAAGGAATGGTGAGTAACCCAGAGCGCTATGTTATCGAGAACCAACACCTACCTATAAGAGTGTTAAGAGACCGTATGAGGACCCCCTACCAACGTTGGCACAGGCCATGGTCCAGAGAAGGGTACGTGATGCATGTGTTGTATCAAGACCAACCATTAATGGTTCTAATAGAATCTGTGACCCCAGGGGGTGCCAGAGGAGATCAGTATTTCATAGCTTTTTATAAAAAACACTTGAAATACACACAAGGAGCCAGTTTCCCCCAGAAATGGCGCTGGGAAGGACGCCAGTCTAAACCTGGCGAATGGCTGGTGATTCAGTGGAAGTGGGTGTGGAAAGGATTGCAACCTGGATTGCCACACCCCTCTCCACTTTATCTAGAACTCCTCAAAGACCGAGTGACCACAACTCACAGGCGCTCGAGGAGGAGACCCAGGTCCAAGAGAAACAAAGGCTCCAAAGGCAATCCTCTCAAACATGATTCCTCTGAACAGAAGGCTGAATAGTAAGGATTCAAGCAGCGATGATTCAGATAGCGATGAAGATCCACACATTTATGAAAATGACTCACACATCTACGAGGACCTAGCGACCCCTGACCGACCTAAGGACTGTTCATGGATTACGAGAATGGATAAAGCGACTTGTCTACGAATCCTGCTGCGGGTATTCGTAGTGTTAATAGGCTTAATAATGTTGTTGGTTATTTTGTATCAAGCCGGAATCAGACCATGGAGCCTAACGCATGTGAGAGTCTCCCACGGGAGATCCAAGTATGCAAACATGACCTGCTGGGACATCACACGAAAGAACATCTTCATGCCATGGAACCGAAGTGAGAACATTCAAAATCAGACTTTTGCTTGGAACCGAGTGAGAAAAGCAGGCTACCGAGCCTGGAGGAAAAAACTGAACAACATGCCTGAATGGTACACAGCTGTTGATGCTGAAAACCTGACAGATGTGTCCTGGACTATCACTGACTTAATGATCTTGAGGGACGGGTTTGTTGTTTGGACAGCAATCTTAGAACAACAGGTTAGAAGAGAAATGAGATGTAACTGGATCCAACCAGACAAGCAACCACCTGAAATACAATGTGATCGCGCCTGTCGACCACTACCAGGGTTAGCACGTCAAGGTTATTGGGATACAGAAGTAGTCTATCCCGCACCCCCTAAAGAGCAGAAAGACAGTTGTCAAGCGATACTCGCTCGATGGGAGTTTTGGGGCAATCTCCACCTAGACTGTGACAAAAACCCTACTCTCGGCAAAAGAAACCTCACTGAAGAAAATCAGAGCTTAACTAAGGTCAAGACCATTCATGCTGTTAAATATAAGGAAGTGTTCAAACCCAACGCGACCGAACCAAGACACAAGGTACGGCCCACTGGGGGAACAACCCGTCAGTGGTATACTGGTGTTCCTCCAACACCCCGAGAGTTTGTAGCAGGCGTGATGGGCCTAGGCCATGCCGTACATATCTATCCAGGTAGAGACCTAAAAAAGACACGCGCCTATACAGCGTATTGCCATGAAAATAAATTTAAGAAACTCCCCACTTGCTATTGGAATCTGCTTGATGAGTGCAAAACTCAACATTATTTACCAATAACACCAGTTTGGAGTCAGAAATATTATTATTGGAATTGGGCAGCTATATTTCATCCAACTAATGCCTGGCACGAAATTTGGCTAAATATGACATTACCATGGGTCTGGATAGCCCCCGAAGTACCCCACTTTGAAGGTGATTTTGTAGAGGGGCATACTAGAACACACACGGGATTAATGGGGCCATACTATTCTGACATGTTTGTACAAAAGCTGCCTAAACCAGATGAACTCCTTAATGCACCGAAAGGTGACTTTGACAAAATTGACAAGTGTGTAGCTGAACGGATTTTCCTTAGCCTTAACAACTCAGTGTGGGAGAGTAGTGGAGCATCCCCAAGATGCAAGTTGTGGGAGACTGAGGTGGCTGTCATGTCCACGTGGCGTTACGATTGTACCATTCTGCGGAGGGCACAGACAGTTAAAATCTTGCTCCAAGCCTGGCATGAGTACCATAAGAGGGATAAGACAAGAACCTGGTGGGGATTTCAGGAAGAAGAAATGAAAGAGTGGGTGGCTCCTTGTTTGTACCTTTCAAGTAATTATTGGATTAGATATCAGTTCTTAGCCACTGTGTATTCCAAAGAGCAGGATATATGGGCGAGCGCTATATATCGCCCAGACAGGTTTGTTAGTCCTAGGCCATGGAAGATGATCTGTAATGAAAAACAGACAGTGTGTGTGATCAGTTTGGCTCGAAGACCCTGTTACGAGTTACCCGGATGGGAAAGCTATTGTGATTCTTATTATGCAGGAGAATACTCGACCCACGAGCCAGAAGTGGTCTGGAAAAAATATGGTCAAATATGGAGAAGGTCGGTACCCGACGGTTCTTCTTGTACTAATGCCATATTAGGACATAAGCTAAAAACTAGGAAGCACCTTCTGGGAGTAATAATTCCCTTTGTATCAGACTCCATGATTGCTCTAGCCGAGGGCCATGCAGCAAGGCGCCGCATGTGCCTCGGAGACGAGATAAAGGGATATGAATGGGTAGGTCCGAACCAAATCTATTCCAACCTAACTTGTCAGTATCCAGAAGAGAGCTGGAAAGAATGTGGTGACAAAGAGAATCTGCATAGCTGCGCATGGTATGAGACTGTTAGTTACACCGTAGGCCGCAAAGTTAAAGAAGCCATACATGGTGTTGGAGAGGTGATCAAAGAAGGCGGGAATATAGTTGAAGGATGGATGTTTGAACTGTTCCTGCAGATCTGGCCTTATTTGGTTAGCTTAGTAGGCATAATCCTTGTTGCCTTAGTAGGGCGTGTAGCCCTACAGGAGTGTATCAAAGCCATGGCCCGCAAAGGGGGGAGGAGCCTTAGGCCACTCCCACCAGAACCGGGCGCTGGCTCAGAATAAAAGGCCAGAGCCACCAGGAAACAGTCACTCTTCAGCCCTGAAGCAGCAGAGAGCGGTACCCAAGAAAACTAACATCCAGAGCAATTGAGAACTAACAGATAACCAGCTATCCAACAAAAAGCACTAGGGAACGGAATGCAGACACCACCTTGTGCCTTGGCCACGGTAATTATATACTTTTATTGGATAAACGCTTTTACAACCTCAGATAAGATAGTTGTGACAACTAAAAACGGAGACATTATTCTCTGCCACTGTGAAGAACAGGTTTATGAGTTAAAGAAAATTGAAGAGCTTAAAGGAACACCTTGTGGAGAAAAGTGTAAAACTCAGGTTGTAAAAGGCAAAGGCAAAGACAGAAGACTCAGTGTTACATATAGAGAGTACGGATATTCAAACACTTCTGGAATAGTGTTGCCTGGCTACTGTGATTGGAAAACCAAAATAACAGCCCAACAGAGGGAACAGCTAGAAGAGTGGGAGAGACAAATTACTCAACATTATTGTGGGATTTTAAGAAGAAAAACCCACATCACATATTATTGGTTTAGGAAAATATCAATCTGAATCATGACCACCGAAGAAAGCCAGGCAACTACTAGCCAGCCTGAAGTGAGTCCGTACACATGGGAATCAGGTACTACTGTGGTGCCGAGCCCGAAACTCTGGCCTCCTTGCCCAGCCTATTTTAAAGGGAGCTCGGTAGAATATTTTCTGATTATGACAGCATGGATGTGCTACTGCCATACCGGGGAATGGGGCAGGGGAAAGCTTATGCGAATCCCTGTGGCCCTACAGGCCTATGCTAAGATGGTTGTGACCCATGTAATACTCAAACGAGCTGAAATTATGCCACATTTGTTTGTCATCTACTTGCTGGGAAGAGTGAATCCTTCGTTTCGACAGGGAGTGGTAATCTCGGCCTGGTTGATGGTAGATACTGTTGTGGTAGCCCTTGAGTGTGCAGCTGGGCTTACTCCCCTACTCATCCCCCGTACCAACTGTGGAAACACGGCTGGTAGAATTGTGACAGTGGTGATGGAAGCGACCATCGCCATAACAGTGGTGGCACACCTGCTGTATCAGACTCTATCTCTGCGACCCCAGAACAGATACCGTTGGTCCCTAAAGTTGGCTATTTTGATTGGATGGGGCCTGGTGTGGGGAGTCTGCTCCGTGCTTTACTGGGTCAGTCTCTGCACCACGGTGCCTATCGTGGCCTGGATGATGACCTACGGGGCCATCTTCAAGCTCACCAGTAGACCGCTCCCTGCTGAACCAGAGGCAAGCGGAGATCGTGGAATCTCCGTAGACCGAGATATCTGACTTCCTGGCAGATATAACCACCTAATCAATATAACCAACATTGCTTGAAATCCCCTGCTCACGCTTTTTATTTTTATTTTTAAATTTTAAATTTTCAATTTTTATTCTTTATTTTTCATTTTACTTTTATTTTTGTTTCATCATTATTAGTGTTATCTCTTTTGTTATTTTTATAATGAAACAGAATTAACTTGGCCTCATCTCTTTGAGAAATACTCAATGGTAAACGCCGACGGCGCAAGGCTCATGACGGCTCAAGGCCCATAAGACCCCAAGGCCCGGCAAACGTAGTTGAGTGTTTTAAGAGGCGATGAGGACTAAGAAGTGTTGCGATTAGAGAACCTGGTCTGTCACCTCCCTTATTGCTGTTGCAGGAGCCTGATGTATCCTGCGGATTCTGTCGCCATGGATTGACAGACACCAAATACCTTTGGGCTGTTGGTTCGTTCTGGTGGTGCCACAGATGTCATTCCAACGTGGTGGGCACAGCTGTGGTGAATGGAATCCTGGTCCTAGATGAACCAGGCAGCCTGCCCCAAGTGCCAGTAGACGTGTGTGTGGCAACAGAGAGCACCTGTAAAGTCATCTGGACCTCGGCACTGAATGCTGCACCCTATCTGGCGATAGGAGCGATTCCAGCTGGAGCCACCTACCACCCGGTGGTAGCCAAGACGTGGGAACATATGGATAATGGCACCAGGTTCGTGGCCATTCATCTGTACTCAGGGTTGACCTTAATCTATGGTCCAACCTTTGAGGTCACACAAGAGTCATCCGAGCCCAGGTCAAATGTGGGGTTTGACACTTTGGATGCAAGCATCAGAGCCAATCCCACTTTGGTCCCGACTCCTGAGATGACAGCAATCCAAGAGCAAGCTACAAGTTCGCAAGAAATCCACTTGGCTCCATCCCTAGTGGTGGCAACTCCACACCAGAGCCCAGCAGCAACTCCCCTCAATCCCGAATCCCCTGAGGCTCAATCTGAAACCGAGCCTATGGATGTGGCTTCCCCTAACCAACCGATCCTTGTTCGTGAGTGCCCAGAGTGCCCAGAGTGCCCAGAAATGTGCGCATTGGAGTCACTGAACCGCTTCCTGGAACACTTTGGGAGCAGTGAAATGGGTCCATCGAGCTCAACTGGGTCCATAGACACTGATTCCTTTGACCCAACCAGTCCTGAAGGGTCAATTCCCCCTAACGTGTTGTTAATGGAGGGATTCAACTTAGGCCCACATTCCCCTGATGAATCAGCCACAGCCATCCAAGCGCTGCAAGAACAACCACAACAAGTGCCTGATGCTTCTGAATATATGCCATCAGATGAAGGATGGTCTGGAATCGAACCAATCACTCCTGTGGGGTCTCCCATGATTGATGATAGCTCAGACCCTATGTTCACTGTGACCATTCTCCCCTCGCCTGTGCAGAGCCCAGCTCCTGTTCCAGTGGAGGATCGAGAGGGAGTCCGTGCATCAGGACCCGAACGAATCGCTACACCCTCGGTGGAGGAGCCAGAAGGAGACTACGAGCTGCAGGTGTTGGATTCCTGGGATGCAGCTGAGGATGAGAATTGCAACATGGGACCAGGCGACATAGAGGATCCTGAAACTGATCCAGAGTCTCAGAGTGATCTCGATTATGATGAAGACGATGATGTGCTGACCGGGGATGCGATTGATGAAAACAAGGACTGGCTTAAGGTTCAATGAAATGTTTGTAGGTTTTTGATTCCAAAGAGAGGGTGTCGAGAAGAGTGAGTTTATTGTGGACTCAAAAACCAACAACAATTAATTAATACAGGGAAACTCATGAAATGTAAAGCCAAAATATATTAATGACAGTCATAGAGGCAGAAACATGTCAGGGCTTGTCTGGACTTGTCCGGACTTGTCTATTATGCAACTTCAGTAATCTCGTCTGTTCAGACTGTGAGCACAGAGTTCTGCAGGAGCGCACCACTCAGACTCATACAAACACACACACACACACACACACACACTCACCCAGACGCACGCTCACACAGACAGGCAGAGCACAGGAGGAGAACGGCAAAGGGAGCAGAAAAGAATAATTGTTTTAAACATTAGAAAAGCCTATAAGATCTGAATAAAAGAAATTGTAGTTATAAAGCTAAGATAAATAAGAAAAGTTAACTGTGTCTTAAAGGTTTAACCGTTAAAGAGTTGTGAAAGTCATGAAGAAAGTCACTTCCCAAAAGCAAGCAGCCACTCTCAAATTCACACACGAACATTCTTGAACTAAACAGAGGGCAGAAGGGAAAAAACCTGATGTAAAAGACTTGTTCTAACTTTGAAATGTTTTTATCTGAACCTGGTTTAACCGTAATTGGTTTTAATATTAACATGTTTTAATCAGTATAATCATGAGATATATGATTTTAACCAATAATCATGGTATATGTGTTTTGACTGAAAATAATCAAGTGAGAAATGGTTCTAACCAATATAATCATTTAATATGATGTTGTTATGATAAAAAGTTAATCATCTTTATAATAGCAATTGTAATGATGTGTTACTATGTTTCAAAGATGGTTTTGTGACAAAAGTGGTTTCTTGCAAAACACACATGTTGAAAAGTATAACTTGCAAACACTTTACTGGAAAAAGTGATGTAACTAACTGACCAGAGTTGTGTCAATCCCTGCCCTGGTGAATCATCCAGCCTCGAGCACAAAGAGCAAATTCATTTCCTAATAAGGGATCATGTAGCTTCAAGCAGAAATAGAACAGAGCAACAAGTTTGCCTGGAAACTGACAAAGCAAGCAGACTTAACCAATCATAGACAAGCTATCCCCCTCCTCCCAGGGAGGAGGCGGGACTAAGATTTCTATTTAACCACCCTGTTGCGACAGGGCGAGGCAGTCCAGCTGTTAGGCTGTCCGAAGTTGTCATGATGAGGTCGAGGTGCTGTACATCAGACATAGAGTAACTGGGGCTGACCTGCTCCACTGAAGACCCAAGGCGTGGTTCAGATCGACTCTGTGCTGACCAAGGAGAACAAGCGTCCTGGGGAAGGACTTCTTTCTTTCTTTTCTCAAGAAGTTGAGGAAAGACTGGACAGTTTTTACCCAGACAGCCAGGACGAAGCAAAACTTGTTTCTTCAGATCAGACCAGCAGGGAGTCAGAGGTGAGTCTCAGTCCTCAGGGACTGAAGGCAATTGCTTCAGGTATTCCCTCTCGGTCCCCGAGGGACTTTGAGGAAGGAAAAGGGTATGCCTGTAAGACACCTTACTGAATCCTGGCTTCAGCTAGATTTAAATCAAATCAAATTAAACGCGGATAGAGCGGAAGCAAATAGACAGTTCAATTATTCTAGAACATCAATTGCTCGAGGTTGTTTGATAATACTGAAGGCTCTGGGGAGATACATCTACTGGATAAGATTTTACGTAAAACTCTAATCCCTGATCCTTAAGGTCAGGAGAGATGTGTGATTGCAAAAGACCACTCTAACTCTGATTCTTAAAATCAGATGAGATGGAAATGTGAGAGTGTACTCTAAACTCTAGCTCATAAAGCTGGATGAGGAATTTTCGTATGATCAAGCGCTCTAATTCTGGTCCATAAGACTGGATGGGTATTGGAAGTGTTAACTGTGTGACATCAATGAGATGACCCTCCGAGCCTCTCCAGCCTGGACTCCAGAAAAGAACCTCCTCAAGGCCTCTATGCAGATCGAGCAACTTAACATCGAGTCTAAAGATTGTTTGGTGAATTAATACTTTAATTTTACTTATAATCATAATAATTGATTGTACTATTATGCTGTAAACGCTGATCCTTCCCTGCAAAATAATTGATTAAAATCAACAAAACGTAAAATTCTTGACTTTTATTCATTATCCACTTGTCCATAGAAAAGTAAGTTTGGTTCACAATGATAACATCAAATATTAGGAGGTTTTGAAAGGTTAAGCATTAGCACCTAATGTTATATTAAAACAATACCCCAGGATCCGATCTCCTGGATCCTAAAAATTAACTGGATCAGTAACAATAGCGAGCTTAAACACGGGAGAAGCCTCCGTTAACATGAGTTGCCTTGTACTAAACCCTCCGGTCCCCAGCTGCTGAGGTGGAGGGAGGGGCAAGGTGAAAAAGGGGTGTGGCTTATGGAAGCTAGGAGGTGAATAGTCCAGATGAATTCTCCCATCGACAGCCTTCAGTCGGAAGCTGTCCCACGTAGTTCAAGGTAATACCCAAACTCCGGGACCGGTTCAATAGACCCTGTTAGCAGGTAGGCTGCAGTGAGGGCGTGTCACGCACCTTGTGATTACCTCGCTGATTATTCAGATAAGCAAACACACCCATTCCACCTGGAAGTTAGCTTTCAAACACAATCAAAACAAACCATTTACGTATTGTGGTTTAACAAACTATTTCAGTTTTCTTTAATTTTGCAATGAGAGAAAATCTAAGGTAATGTTCTCTGAATAAAAATTAAAAAAAGCGATTTAACTTAATGCAGGAACAGTCGACATGAGTTTGTACCTCTGGGGTAACATCTCGTGGTGCAAACCCAGTTCCTCCGGTGGTGAGAATAAGATTCAGCTCCTGCTCATCACACCACTCCAAAAGAGTGTCCTGCACGCAGGCGAAGATAAAAACTACGCCATCCATTCTTACAGCATCCAAAACAAGTGGATATAAATATATTTTGAATTAAAAATATTGAAATGGCCTAAACTGTAATAAATCTTAGAAAAGGTGAAAACTTTTATATTTAACTTGTGTTACAGTGCACAAAATTGATATGACAAGTTAATATTCTGGACACTGTACATTCTGACCATGCTGTGCTATCCATGCTGACTGTGCAGCTTTAGCTCCAGTTATTTGACAGTAAGTACCTTGATTTCTTCAGTTTCATCTGGAACTACTTTGTAGGCTGATATGACCCCTCCAAGTCTGCAGGAAGAGACGACAGCAACAGTTAGTTTAAGGCGAGGACCTGCATGTTTGTCAGCGTGGTCGTGTGATGACTCACAGTGAGGGGTCGTGGACCAGGTCCTTCAGGTTGACTCCACTCCTGTCCTCAGCCAGGTTCTTAAAACAGCTGTCACTGACTGAAAAGGAGAAAAATTTAGAAACTGGAACAACTCGGAAAAATAATGCACATTACAATACTGTGCAGAAGTCTTGAACCAACCCAATTCAATACGTCCCTCAGCCTTAAAAATCCACAAATGGCCATAATTTAATCAAATTTACAGATATTGAGCTAATATTTGATGTGGTAGTAGCTGAAAGTCATTCACACATACTCCAAGTACTCGGAAAATGTGCAGAACTAGTTAGTGATCAAGACCACTTCAGTTGTAAGTACCGTATTTTCCGGCATTTAAATCGCTCCGCCCCATAAGTCGCTTTAGTCCAATATGTCCAATAAAGTAGCCTGGTTGTAACCAGACCCTGTCCTTCACTTCGCTTCGTACTAGGGTCTGGACTTTTCCCATAGAGAAACGTTTCTTGCTGGAGGCGTGGCCTCTGCTTAGGAACAAAACCATTGGATATTTTGAACAGGGAAAGCATTCTGCTCCCTCCCCTCAGAGCCACCCCCCGTGCTCTGGTGAACTTGACTGACAACTGCTCCGCCCCCTGCTCCAGGAGTCCTGCAGCTTTTCTCTCGCTGCGCAAACTCAGTGTTTATATGTTATAAAACGTTTTAATACAATAAAATCAAACCATGGATCGCTGGTCCAGCTCACCAAAAGACCAGAAAATCTGCAGGGACTCGGTCAGCAATAAAACCCGAGTTTAATTCTCGTGACAACCTGAGGCATTTCCGTGTTCATTTTACTCAGCAGGAGGGTGGAGGAGAAGGAGGACGAGGGAGCGATTACTTAACTTTTGGGAGAAAAAAACAAAAGAAAACTCCAGATAAGGGATTAAGCAGGGGAAATTAATAAATTTGTGTCACATATAAAACAGTTCTGCATCGCTTTGAATGATGCCGTGCTCTGGTGAACTTGACAGCTGCTCCGCCTCTTGCAGCGTTTCTCTCGCTGGCAAATTCTGTGTTTATATAAAACGTTTTAATACAATAAAATCAAACCATGGATCGCTGGTCCAGCTCACCAAAACACCAGAAAATCTGATGGGACTCGGTCAGCAACTAAAACCCGAGTTTAATTCTCGTGACAACCTGAGGCATTTCCGTGTTCATTTTACTCAGCAGGAGGGTGGAGGAGAAGGAGGACGAGGGAGCGATTACTTAACTTTTGGGGGGAAAAAAACAAAAGAAAACTCCAGATAAGGGATTAAGAAGGGGAAATTAATAAATTTGTGTCACATATAAAACAGTTCTGCATCGCTTTGAATGAGAACATGCCGCTGCTCGCTGACTGAGCGCTGGCAGAGCCCTTTTATAGGACGCTGCGCGCTGGGACTGGTGGGGGCGTGGGTTAGGGTCCAAAACTCCACCCCTTCTGTTCTCTGATTGGTCCGAACAAAAATCTACTGGACAAATCCTTGTGGGCGGGTAAAGTCCCAGACTGTGCAGTGAAGGGAAATGAGAATTGAGCGGAGCTGTGCAGGAAGGCGAGGGCCAGGCTACCAATAAAGTGGAAAAATCCATAAACGTGTCGCACCTCCGTATACGTCGCATCTATTATGCGTCACCGCCGATGCGTCGCATATGTTACGCGTCACCGCTGACAACCCGGAAATGTGGGCCGTGTTTTGCCCAAAATGGATTGGCTGCAAATGGCGGCCACAGGAGCGAGCACGGAAGGACTTTAACAAGATTAACACGGTAAAAACAATTATTTGTTTGCTGAAAATTATAGCAAAGATGTGTCTTAGCTTAACCTTTCCTTAATAAATTCATGTAATGGTCAAATCAGCTGGATTTAAAAATTACGTGCACACGCACGGGTGGGACTGATGCATTTCTTTAAAATTTAGCAACATAAACACTTAAAAATATATATTTGGTAGCTGACATTATAGCAAAAGTGTTTCTGAGCTTACCCTTTCCTTAATAAATTCACATAATGTTCAAATCAGCTGGATTTAAATTGTTTCGCTTTGACGTCTTCCAAACAGTTGCGCGTGCTGCAAAAATAAATTATAAATAAATCTAATTTTAGCTCAAACATCTCCTAAAGCTAAAACGTTGTAAATGTCCATCCAATGATTACTTTCTGTAAGTTTCATCAAAATCTGTTGTGTGGTTCATGAGCTATTTTGCTAACAAGGTAACAGTAGTTCAGACCTCCAGGGAGCAGGAGGCCGTGCTGCGACAGAGTGAGTCCGACCGGAGGAGGCTTCTGTCGGACACATGAGCTGGGAACGGTCGGTGGACCCTAGCGGCCAAAAGTGGTACTGCTCCATTTTTTTGGTCAGAATGAATGGAAACGGTCATATCTCAGCCAAAAATTGGTCTAAAAATGTGGGGGGAAAATCCATAAATATGTCGCTTCGCCCCATAAGTCGCAGGACATGAAAATTACTTTTAAAAACTGCGACTTATAGGCTGGAAAATACGGTAATAGACCGGTCTCAAATAAAAAATAAATGAACAAAAATCTTGAAATAAAAACCTAAACCCACTTTTTTCTCTCATACGTGGTTAGTAACATTATTGTTTACAAAAAAAAAAAAAACAGCTGAAATGACTGCAAATAGGTAAACAACGGAGAAGCTGTTTGAGAATTGAGAAGTCTAAATATTTTAGCGTTTACATACGTCTGCTCCAATTTGTTCGACAAAATTTGAGTTCAGTTCAGTTTATTTATACAGCACCGAGTCAAAACAGGTTATCTTTGCAGATAACGGTTTGTTTACATTCCTGTCTTTCAGAACTGCACAATAACATCTGGAAAACCACTGGAGCAAACCCTTTCAAACTGCACCATTTGATAATTTTTTTTGTGTGTGTGTTTGATTTCACAGTTTGCAGCAAGTATGTTTTATTTTTATTTTTTTAAACTGTCTGCCTGCTGGAAAGAAAAAGAGCAGAAATGAGGTGTGCATCAAGACTTCTGCACATGCAATAAAAGGACTGAACAAGCTTGGGCTTATTTCATTTGAGACATTTATTGCAAAAAGAACCAGGAAGAACATTTAGTGCACAGTTGGTAAAAAAAAATCAAATAATTAAATCTAAATATCGACCAAATGAGGGTGCAGCCCCTTCGTCCTCCTCCTGTGCACGACTCTGAGGCCAGCAATGGAGCTGGAGTCATTTTGCCTCGGTGCTGCTGCTGTGTCTGATTTTAACAAGCAAGGCGCAGGAGAGTCGTGATTAAAAGATGCCGAATGTGCATTTTAATTCAAACCACGGAGCCCAGGTGCTGTTAGAGATCCGTACATGTATCAACGGCGGGCAACACGTCGGATCTGCAAAGGGACATGAATAATGCAGCTCATGTAGGCTCGGGCAGCAGCGCTACATTGCAAGAAAATACAATGCTCCCCGGAATCAAGCTAGAACCCTTTTAGCTACACAACACCGGAACAGCTGGGGTTCCACCTTCAAAATAAAAGCTTCCTGCTATTAATTAACACGAAACGCCCGTTACAAATATTCGCACGCGCTCTATTTTGAAAGCATCCACTGAGATTGATTTCCTCTCATGTCGGCCTTGACGCTAAATAAAATAGCTGAATGCACGGACGTCTAGCTTACCGAAGACATATTATAACAAGATGCAAGTTTAATAAACATGATTGAACGATGATCTTCCTGAATTGTTTAAAATAAATAACCCACATCTGTCCGAGCTGTCAGGGAAGGCAGCTCGGACCAACCGGTTAGCATAGCTGCTAACGGGCTCGCGCTGCAGTGAGGGGAGACTGCTCGTGACACCGACGAGGAAAACGGCACTTCGCACGTATTCAGCCTCGAACGGTGTCCTTACCCGTGAGAATCCCCACGCGGGTCTGATGGTCGTGGTTGGTGAGCGCCATCCCGTCCGCCGCCATGTTTACAACCCCTGTCTGCACCGTGACGGCTCATACGTAGAGCCCGTCGGTCGGCGAGCAGCCCGCTACGGAGGCTGCTGAGGCGGAGGCGCCTCTGGAGGATGACCCGGGTCAGTGCACGCGCGTTCCTCCGGTGTCCTTTGGCGCGAACGACCTCCAGATGATGAGACTTCCGGTTTGAGTGACTCTCAGCTACTACCACAACAATTTTTTTTAGCTTAACGTCTCCACTACTGATTGTGGCCATTTCTGTATTTTAAGGTCATTTGTGAGATATTTTGCTAACAGACAAAAGAATGATGAAAAAATATATACTGTGGGGATTAATCTTGGACAATAGCTCAATACAGGGGGTCCCCGACTTACGAGCGCTCTGACCTACGAGGTTCCGGACTTACGAATATGCATCTCATTAAAATATATAAATATATATATATTTTTTAAAATGAATACATGTACAGTACTGTACAGTCACCAAGCACTTAGCCTATCCTAACACAGTTTTTAAAGATGAAGGAGTGAGTTGAATTGTCTCCCTTTCACATAAAGTGAAAGTAGCTCCCTTTATGTGAATGGAGCCTGCTGGGGAGGAGGGAGACAATTCAACTGACTCCTTAACTGTGTTAGGATAGGCTAAGTGCTTGGTGACTGTACAGTACTGTACATTTATCTATTTATAAATAATAAATAAATAAAAAATATATATACTGTACAGTATATGTTTAAAGTTGAGTTGAATTGTCTCCCTCCTCCCTGCAGGCTCCATTCCCTATGTGAAAGGGAGACAATTCAACTAATTCAATCAATTAGTGCTTGAGTGTGTATTGGTAATGACTCTCAGCTACTACCACACCAAAATTTAGTTAATTGTTTTGTCAAATTGTAGTCATTCATTCATTCAACCTTTATTTAGACAGATAAGTCACATTGGGCCTCGAAGACTCATTTACAAGCGAGATCTGCTTAGACAGATGAAAAGTAATGAAATTAGACACATTAGGAAATGGAGGTGAAAAAAGTCCTATTAAAATCTTTCTTCATGCGTGAGGAAAAAAATTATAATATTAAAAAACACCTTGCACAAATACAGGGAGTCCCCGACTTACGGCAACTCGAACGTACGAACGTACAGTGTTGTACAGTAAATACTGTACATGTATGTGTTTATAGATGAATGTGTTGCGTAATGTGTTAGCTAACTGTTTGTAAATAAAGTTCTGTGTATGTTTATGGACCAGTATGTACGCTTGTTCAGTCTCATGCCGACAAACAGGTGTGCGGCGCTGCGTTAGCGGACATTCCTGCGACTTACGGCAAAAATCCGGACTTACGAACGACACATGCTATGGGTTCCGACTTACGTCAAAATCGGGTTACGAACGGCCCGTAGGTCCGGAACTCGTTCGTAAGTCGGGGACTCCCTGTAAGCACATAGTGACGTAGACATTCTGCAGAGGGGGGAGGGGGGGGGGCACCGAGAACGATGAGCAATGTTCATAGATGCTCTCGAGGTCACTGTAAGAGTTCTTCTGATAAGGATGGAATAATCAACCAGCTCCCTCCAAGTCATTTTTGTTTTCTGAAGTCACTGTGGCAGCCATCTTGAATCAGGTCGTCCACATAAAGTAGTTGCACATACAATGATTATTTTCCTGCAAGTTTATTTAAATTACTGTATGTTCATGAAATGTTTTTGTTAAAAGACAAACCAACACGTAGACACAAGCAACATCATTGTTGCCCTTTCAGTCTCCGCTGTAGATCATCGTTGCCATGTCTTGCTCTTCTGCAGATTTTGAGCTGCTGGTGGCGGAGAAGAGGCTGGAGTTGACCTTTAGGACCCACTCGGCGATCCTCTTCTTGCTGTAGTACTCTTCATCATCGCCGTCCTCCGGCGTCCCACCTGGACCACCTCCGTCTCCAGACTCCTCAGATTCGGTTCCAGCAGAGTCGTCAGAACAGAAAGCTCTTTGTTGCCTCTCTTCACGCTGCTTGGCTCCGTCTCCATCCCCCTTCCGGTGAACCCGAGGCTCTGTTGGTTCTGGCTGATCCTCCGTTCCTTTCATCCACCTGCTGCAGGTTTCTTTTTTGTTTTGTACCACTTTGATTTTATTGCACGTGTTGAATTCTTGTTTAGTTCTCCCACATTGTGTACCAAACACATAAAACTCTGTGTTTTCTTTTGTTTTGTTGCCAGCTGGTAGAGTTATAACACATCCTCTTGGTTCCTTCAGGTGCAGAGGGAAAGCAGTAGTGACTTTACCTCCATTGATCGGGGGTAAATAAATGTTTTCTGATTGACCCGATGACCTCAAAACATTTCCTGGACTCCTCAAGACATGTGAAGCGTTCTCAAACCTTGGGTATCCTTGAAACTGTATGGATGATCTGGTTGCTCTTTTGTTCCACCGAGCGGCGGTCTCCAAGATCGGACTCTTCCTTTCGGGGTGGTTTAACCCCCAACCCCTGGATCTTCTTATCATCTTTGAACCTGATTTATATAAAAGTATTTTTTCCCCACGAAATATGTGTCAGACAAGCTTGCTTCAGATGGATCCTGTGCTTTCACACCACCTCCAGCTGAAAGTGCAACCCTGAGAGTCACTCGATCTGTAACTGGACTCCTCAGACGTTACGACCCAGAACCTGGACTCTGACAAGCCGTGCTTCAGAAGAACACTCTTAAATCTTTCATGCTGACACTAATGCGTTTTTGAAGAAGTCAGACTTTATATTTTTAGACAGCGTTAATTTCATAAAGAGTTAATTCATGCAGATTAAAGAAAAATCTATATTGTACTATATTATCCTCTCCTGACTGAAGATGGGTTTAATTGGACCTCTACCTTGTAGAGAACATAGAGGAATTTAGAAAACAAAAATGTGAACAGGGCAACCTTGTTGGACACATAGCGACTTGTCTGCAAGAAGGAAGAGACAAAATAACACCTGAACTCCATCACTTCAACGCCAGAACATACAAAGTACAAAGTACAGTACAATATTTTAAGTGATGGAAAAAGCGATAAAAACATTGCAAAGTCAAAGTGGTAACAATTTTACAAACACAACTATTACAGCTTGGAAATCAGCAATACTGTATATGGATACTAACAAAACATATTGTTGTGTATTCATACAGTGTACAAATAGTTTAAAAGAGATGCATGGTCAAGTTTGAGAATAAAAAGAGCGCCCTCTGCTGGACAAATACTGATCTGCCTGCAGCATTTTATTTCTGAAAAGAAAACTGTTACAAGGTTTATGATATATTGTTTAAATTTAAATTACCTTCATGTTAAATTAAGAATTTCTAGTGATATTTTTGATAATCTTCCTCAAAACAGAGTTATATCCTTTCACCGAGCTGTGTTGGTAACAGTAAAGGTCGTAGTATATTATCAGTAAAGAAAGGAAATGTTTTTTATTTTATTCAACTACAGTTATAAAACACATTAGCCAATATTATGGATATGTAAAATTATTTACAGATGCAGCAGATTGGATTGGGTAGCATTCATTATTCCTGAGTTTGGAGTGGAAGTAGGGAAGAGGATCAATGACAAATTATCTGTATACACATTAGAAATAGTAGCCATACTAATTACCATATAATGGATTGAATATAATCATTAATGTTCAGATTCCAATTTTTCATTATTCAAATAGTTGTTCAGAAAGCCAGGATATGTTTGGATTATTCATTTTAAATTTTATTCATGAGTCAAAACATGCAGCTTTATTTGGAAACTAAAAAGCATTTAATTTGAAATATGAGACATAATAGCTTCCATACTTAGAGACCAGACATGAAGGAAATGCAGAACAGTTAAGCTCCGCCTTGTCCTCTGTGATTGGTCAACACAGACGTCAATCAACTTCTCATCGGTTCACTTCCTTAGCAACGACCGGAAGTTCGTTTCAATCACAAAGCGGTAAAAACGTTTGTTTACGGAAGTCAGCTCGTTTGTTAATTTTGACGGCAGCTGGTGTGTTTTGTGTGTGGCTGTAATGCAGCGGAGTAAGGCTGCTGTGAGTTTGGAGGTGAAGCGGGTTATCGGAGCTCTCTGCCGGCTCTTAGCGGCCGTCGGTTTGGACGCTGTCCCCGCACCGGAGGCCTTCAGGCGGGCGAAGTTTGGCTGTGGAGCCGAGGTGCGTTCAAGTTCCACACAGTTCAGGACATTTTTTTTTCTGTTAGAAATAAAGTCGTCAGTAAAAAAATTTGGATGGTTAGTAATAAAAATGAAGTTCTCAGTGTTTGACACATTATTATTTATTCATTTAATTTCCCAGCAAGATCAGTTCTGGCAGCTTCTTGCTGACATCCTTCAAACTGCTGGGATTGTTTCCTCTGAGACCAGAACTCAACTGGGAGGAGGTCAGTCTGCTTTCTATAGTTTTATTTTCCTCTGGGAAGTTTAAAACACTGCACACACACAGTGGGTGTTTCATGTTCAAAAATCTCTATTGCAGCCATATTGAGAGAAATCAGAGACATGTTGCAGTTTTCATGTCTTAAAAAAAAAAGAAGCTTTTTCCACCCAAAACCTGGTTGATTTTCTTGAAAGATTGGGAAACTTGTTTATGTGTTGCAGAGTGCAGGAAGCTGGTGGCTGCAGGACTCTGGCAGACTGGTTTCCACACAGCCTGGATGTACCAGGAGGACAAAGGGAGTTTCTCCAGCAGGGATCTCCTCCTGGCGCTCGGCTGGCTGCTGGCTGCAGGGACTCTGGAGAAGCTACTGACCCAACGAGTCCAGCATCTGGACAAAACCCTGCTATCCTCAGTTCCTGTAGGTTTGAACGGGTGTGGTTGTGTGACCATAAACGCACGTGCTGATTCTTATGTATTCACATTTGTGTGTTTTCGACGTGTTTTAGGCGAGCTGTGAGTTTTCTGGCGATCTGGAATTCAATGCCGCCTCGCTGAGGAGACTTCAGTGGCTGACTGGTCGTCTGAGACACCAGAGACGGATCCTGCTGTCCACGCTACGAGCGCGAACACAAGTGCTTCATCGTGTGAGGCTTTCGCTTTCACAGTTCAACTTTTTAAAGGGAAATCAAAACTGTCAAGTCAGCATTTTGAGTTTGTCAAACCTCAAAAAAAGTGGAAACCAAGCGAGTTCAATCTGATTAAAGGATCAGTGAGTTCAATCTGATTAAAGGATCAGTTGTGTAACAACATGTTATGTTAAGAAATTGTAGGATATTTGATCAGTATTAAACTGACACACTTTACCTTAATTCATTACTTATTCAGGTTGAATAGTAATTCACGGATTCTATTTCTTTTCAGGATTAACATAACAACTTTGTGTGATCATGATTGATGAAAGTAAACCAGAAACCATCAAGTGACAATGGAAACGTTAATTATAGTTGGCATGTCCGAGACACTGCCTTTTATTTAAAATAAATCAACTAAAATTAACATCATGTACACTTGATTGACTGATTTCAATTTCTTGCATTTACTCGTCAGCAAATTTAATTGTGAACAACAGACACAAGTACTGTAATGGGATGACATATTTACTTATGTCCGCAGGCATTTAGCTTAAAGTTTAGTTGCCAGCTTAGGATGGATAAAGTTTTAAGAGATATAACCAGACTGACACTCTTCCATACGATTTCAGCTAGACTCATCGGACGCTCCAGTAAACAATCAGCGACTCTTTACCTGTTCAGACGTTCAGTCTCGATTCTGGTAAGAGTTGAGAAGCAGCCTTGGACATAAAACGGATCGTAGGTCCGGTAAAGTCCAGTTGAACTTCAGCGTGTTTACTGATTCAACGTCTCGTTGAAATCCGCCTGGTCGGCAGAAGTAGTGGCACTTCCTGATTGGTTTCAAAACAAAACGTTCCTCAAAGGAATTCTCATCAAAATCTTTTCCTCCTCAGGTATTTTCTGCCAGCCACTCTCTCTCCTCTGGTTGGAGCTCTGCGGCACTGCAGGAGGTATGTGAGCTTTTCTTAAAACTCTCTTTGTGAAGCTGAGTTTGCAGCTTTGATAAGCCGATGAAGCGTAAATCAAGCTTCCAGATTGAATTGAATGAAAATATGATAAAACGTTTGTGTGAAACTGAAGTCTTTATATTTTCCTTCTGCACAGTTTTATATGTTTTCTTGAGGGTTTTTTAGTGTCACCTGAACTCTGTCTGAAGGTGAGTTTGTGGGTGTTGCAGGACAGCGTTCGTCTGCAGCAGCTTTGTGACCTTTTGGAAGCGTATGTGAACTGGAAGCAGGTGGAGAACGTCTTCTGGACCTGGATGGTGGGATACAACTTGTAAACGTTAAATTTACCCCGGTGGAAGGTGACGCTACATTTAACGTGTGTTTTTGTGTTTGTAGGACAGCGTGATCGACCTGATGGATCCTTGTAGCATGAACTCCCCACGACTTCCCAGTGGGAGTCCATGTCACCATGGAGACCAGAGGCTGGAGAAGCTAGAGATGTTCATGAAACAGGAGTATAGTTTTAAACCACTTCCTGAGGAAGCTCAGAAGACACGAACAGAAAGCGCCTTTCTCCCGCCTCCTCTGCTCTCCTCTTTACCCTCCATCCCTGCGGTGTGTCGAGCCAGGCTGCAGGTTGAGGAGCCGGTCAAGCACCTAGCAGTGAGAACCCTTGGCAGGACCAAGGGCCCCCACGGTGGGGTGGAGGCCCCAGACGAGCTCCTGGCGTCTCAGGCTGCAGAGCTGCTGCTTCATGCTGAATCTGCACTGCTGCAGAGGAGGGATCGACGAAGGCTGGCCAACAGGATGTTCCTGCAGGAGCTGATCGGCCGCTTAGACCATTTGGTGTTGATACCGTTGTAACTTATTTTTAATTCATCGTGTTTTATTCATGTGAATGACTCAGTGTGAAATATGGCTGAAGGTTCTTTAACGAACATGTTCTTCTCATGTTCACTGGTCTGGTTTTGTTATATAAAAAACATTCAGGTGAAATAAAATTTGAATCAGATTTTTTTTGTATGCGTGTGTTTTTTGGTGACGTAATTTGTTTATTTCAAATTTAAGAAGTTGGCCCAGTTCACAGTATTTAACACCTTCTGAAGACTTCATGGTAGGAATGGGCGACACGAAAATATATTGAGGATAAAAACATGACAATGATTTGTGTTGTCATCACTACAACGTTCACGTTATTGAGCAGAACGTTGCTTTCTGTACAAAAAAGAAAAACAAACCTCGTAACTTTCCAGGTGTTGGATCTCGTTGGGTTCTTGCTG
>JBBPBX010027206.1:0-11463 GCA_038048925.1 Garcialebias charrua | reverse complement strand
AAAATATATATATATATAATATTAAAGCACTTACCTGGAGCCTAGCAGCAAACCATGTTAAAGAATGGTGTTACGTTTGTTTATGCTTGAAGTTTAGATGTTTCACATTAATTTGATACAGTTTATGTTTGTGTCAAAAAATAATCAATAATGGGGATTAGAAATGATGATTTGTTAATTCAAATAAAAAGTTTTCAATTAAGACAACCCTCTCTGCTCTCTGTAAAAAATAGGGATTTTTTAAAAAACATAATTTGTAATGAATTCATGATTTAAAAATAGCTATAACCATTTTTTTAGGACTTATAATAATATTTTATTTAAATTTCATTTGATTTGAGTGAAATTATTTTTTTTTTTACTGCTTTTGATGAGATGTCGGATTGAGTGTTTTTGTCATTTTTGAAACTTTAAAACATTTAAGCTACTAAAAAATGACCATTTCCTGCAATAATTATTAATAATCTTTGGAATTAAAGAAATATAAAATATGCAACCCCCCAAAAATAAATCAGTTAATAAAATCTGGTTGATTTAATGATCAATGTGTCTTATTTAGGGGAGACCGGGTATGGTTGTAACATGGGGAGAGTTGTAACACCACCAGTTCCACCAATCAGGGATAAGATAGGAGTCACATGATCATTTCAGTGTTTACCCGCTTCCCCCCCCAATCCCATATTGTGATTGTCAAGGCTGGAAACAGGCACATGCAGATACTAAGGAGAAAAAACTGATTTTGAGGTAAGAAAGTAAACTTTTTGACCATGACTATATTTTGTTTAGTACTTATACTGTTGCAGATAAAACCATATGACTTACATTAGATGAAAGTGTAATTTCTCAGGCAAAATGTGATGCATTTTCCTATGCTAATTTCAAACCACTATGCTACTACAGCTAGCTAAACATGGCTGACAGGGTTGGGGTGGGTTGTAACACATATTTAGGCCTTATATGGCGTATATGGCATTACATTATATATATATTGATTCTTTAGTTTGTAGCAGGTCGCTGTAAATGAGTCCACGAGGCTCAATGAGCTTTACCTGAATAAATAAAGGTTGAATGAAAATTATATTTAGGCATTATAGGCCTACATGTTAAGGAAGTTCGTTCTAGAATAATTTACAGACATGCACACACACAAACAGTATATTTGAGTTATGGTCAGTCACAGAGAGCGAGAGAGAGAGACATTGTTCTTGTATTGTTCTTTTAATTCAGTAAACCTCTTTTTGAAGCATATCACATGGTGTGGCCTCTGTTTTTGCTTCTTTTGTCTAATTGTTACAACTTACCCCAGCAGGTGTTACAACCTACCCCGGTAGCGGGGTAGGTTGTAACAAAGGACCACCATGTGTTTGACATGAACTCATGAGGTCTGTGATATTCTTGCAGAGGTTTGAATGGGTGCCATTTGTAGTCAACAAATGTGGGTATTTTGTATAAAAGTTTGAAAACTCTAGCTCAAAAATTCTGTGAGTTAAAGGTGCTGGAGCAAAAAGTGTTATAACCATACCCGGTCTCCCCTACAGAAAAAAAATGTAACCCCATTTTCTTGTCATTTTAAACAATCTTTCCTTTTTCATGATTCTAACTTCATATAAACATGTAAAAACACATTTTGATTAAACTTTCAATCTGCTGGACCAACAGGTGTGGTGCAGAGCCTTTTGGATGACTGTGGTTTTATTCTATAATTAATGTTTTAAGTTTATTTAACCGTGATAAAACAGATCAGAACGTTCTGAAGCGTGGTCCTGGCCTCCAATCAGAAAACTTGATTTGAGTTTCACCTGGCCTCGGTTCTCTCCGGCCCAAACAGCCAGGCCTCCCTCATCAGCTCCGTCTTGCTGTCCGCTGCGGCTCTGAGGCCGGGCATCATCTGCATGTCCCAGTCACGGAGGGAAATGGACGGGAAGAGGACGTCCCAGTCGTCCCGTTTCACCTCCTCTGGATCATCAGGACCTCTGGAGTCAGAGGAGACATGAAAC
Organism: Garcialebias charrua; assembly: GCA_038048925.1. Classification (NCBI taxonomy): domain Eukaryota; kingdom Metazoa; phylum Chordata; class Actinopteri; order Cyprinodontiformes; family Rivulidae; genus Garcialebias; species Garcialebias charrua. The sequence continues at coordinate 9,466 of JBBPBX010027206.1, read as the reverse complement.
CAGATCAGAGCTCGAGCGAGAGGGAGATGATGAAACAAGACGTCAGGGTTTGACGTCACCTGAGATGCAGCTGAGGCTGAGGGAAGCCAGAGGTCACAGAGGTCATTCCCAGAATGCAAAGCAATAAGAAAGACACACGAAGAAGAGCGGGGAACTCTGACATCCTGAAAAATGAAACGAAGGTAATGGAACCTAAATGTGTGGCTTCAAATCAGCTTTAAAGCATTTAAATCTCTGCATTAAATTCACTTTACAATGCAACAAAAAGGCTGAGAAATAAAAGTGGAATAAATAACTCTTGAGAACTGTAAAAGCTGCTATATAGATATTTTTTCATTGATTTTTTAAAAATTTTGCTACAATAAAATAAAGATAATAAAATGCCATAAAATATTATTTTTCAATTTAAAAAGGGAAAGCATGTGAAGCAAAACCTTGTTTCTGATTTAAGTTGATTTATCGTTTAGAAACAACCAAGATTCTTGAATTTTTATTATTATTAACAGCTAATAATTAAGTCAAACAAACTAAACTGAGTGAAGTTTCAAAGGAAACACAGATTTTTTTCATAGTTTATTTTTATTTGTTCCAGGGGTCTGCAACCTGCGGCTCTGGAGCCACATGCGGCTCTTTGGTCCCTCTGCAGTGGCTCTTTCAAGCTTTGACCAAAACTGAAATAAAACTGAATTTTATTGGTTGTTATAACAACAACTAAAAGGGCTTGTTTAAGCAGTTTTATTGTAATTTATTTTGCAAATATATGAATACTAGAGCCATGGTAAAACATACTCTTTCACTTTATGCTTTATTTCTTCAAAGTAGGATATGTAATTTTTCTCCAATAAAAAAAATCACATAAGAATTTGTTTTAGTTTTTAGAAACTGAGCAAAAACTATATTAGTTTTTCCTTCTTTAAGAGAATCTTGTCTTTTATTTTGTCGTAGAGTGTAAAAATATAAATAAATGTTAAAAAATCATTAGATATTTTTTGTTTTATGAAATCACCCTTACTGTCCAAAAGCACCCTCCAACAAACTTAAAGTGGTCTGTGGGCCACCAGTTGAGAATCCCAGTTGTAGCAGGTATTGTGGCTCCGGACACGTTTACCGTATTTTCTGGTGTATAGGTCGCACCATCCAATTATTACCAATACTGTAGATTGGAAAAATCCCTAGATAGGTCGCACCAGTGTATAGGTCGCACCTACGTTTAGCTCTGCTGCAAATGTCTGCCACAGGAGCGCACAGCAAGGCTTTTAAGAAGATTAACACTTAAAAACAATTATTTGTTTGATAAAAATTATAGCAAATATGTGTCTGAGCTGAACTTTTCCTTAATAAATGAACGTAATTGTGAAATGAGCTGGATTTTAAAATTTGTTTCGCCGAAAGTGATAGCAAGCCATATGGTGTATAGGTCGCAGGCCTTGAAAAAAAAACATAAAAAGTGCAACCTATACACCGGAAAATACGGTAATTAGTGAACAAAGCGACAGAAATGGCTCTTTTGATCGTAAAGGTTGCAGACCCCTGTTCCAGACTGAAGAAGCCTTTTTAATGAGAAATTCAACAGCAAAATCACATTTCACTGCCCTGCACTCAAAGTTCAAGAAAAAAACAAGATTTTTCTTTAGAAATATGGTTTTATTAAAGATCTTTTGAGTTCTTACCTGCCTTTGGTCGAGGTCAGAGGATCAGCTCCACACAAGAATAAAAAAAAATGAAGGTGACTTTCAGAAAGTCAAGTGTTTCTGTCTCCTCTGGATTCTTCTTGTTCTTTTTCTCGTTTTTGTCGTGGCTCTTCAGGTCGAAGGTGTCTGAGCGCCACCAACATTTAGTCTTTTATATACTTTCACACCCCGGGCTGGAGTGTCATCACCCCACACCCCGCTAACACACCCACACAGGGGAGTAAACGCCTTCAGCACATCAGTCCGAGGACCTGGAGAGCTTGTTAGTGTCCAGATTCAAAGTCCTGCCGCCGCTGGTCTTGTTACGAACGTCATTACAGAGCTGCTGTGTTTCTCTGAGGATGAGATGTTTCTACACCTGCTTAGTGACGATTGTGTTCAAGCAGGGATGTGTTTACGCTCACAGGTTTGCAGCTTTCAAACCCTTGACAGACAAAGTGATCAAACTGGATTTGTTTTGTGGGAGAAGCACACTTTGCGTTAAAGCCTGATCTCACTGCAGCCGGTCCAAGTTGTGAGAAAATACAATGGATTTGTATCCATCTGCAAATAAACGAGTCTCGATCTTAATTCCATCACAGTCTGTTCTCTTTTTATGTCTCAAATTTGCTTTTGTAGTTTGTCCTAAGCCCTTTTGGTTTTAGACGGGTTCCAGACTCCTGCATTGACTGTGGCACATTGGAGAAAGAATTTGCTTAGGACATATTTTTCAAAAGAAGTTCCAAAATTTTTCTGACATGACGAGGAAACAGAACTTCTGTGAGCAGTTGGAGACATTTTGGAGACGCCGTTGCGAAGGCTAAATTTAAAGACACTCGGAGAGATCCTTGTCAGAAGAGCTTGCAGTTTTCTATGGTGGCCCTATAAGGTGTAAATGAACTACATAAAAAAACGGAATTACATTTGAAAAAACACAACAAAAACACAACAACATTTGAAAAAACGAAATTACATTTGAAAAAAAAAACAGAATGACATTTGAAAAAACGGAATTACATTAAGCCAAAGCGGAAGTGGCCGGAATCACATTAGAAAAAAACGGTATTACGTTTGAAAAAACAGAATGACATATGGAAAAACGGAATTACATTAGAAAAAAACGGAATTACATTTGGAAAAAAAACAGAATGACATTTGAAAAAACGGAATTACATTAAGCCAAAGCGGAAGTGGCCCGAATCACATTAGAAAAAAGCGGTATTACATTTGAAAAAACAGAATGACATTTGGAAAAACGGAATTACATTAGAAAAAAACTGAATTACATTTGGAAAAAAAACAGAATGACATTTGGAAAAACGGAATTACAAAATGTAATTCGTTTTTTTTTTCCTAATGTGATTCAGGCCACTTCCGCTTCGGCCACTTCCGTTTTGGCTTAATGTAATTCCGTTTTTCTAATGTGATACGGGCCACTTCCGCTTTGGCTTAATGTAATTCCGTTTTTTCAAATGTCCTTCTGTTTTTTTCAAATGTAATTTCGTTTTTTCAAATGTTGTTGTGTTTTAGTTGTGTTTTTTCAAATGTAATTCTGTTTTTTTTATGTACCAGTAGTTCATTTACACCTTAGGGCCACTGTAGTTTTCCTGCAGATGCACACTAACACAAGATTTAAACAATAATTCAAAAGTCTTAAACCTCAGTAATGTCTCATCAGACTTGTTTGCCGTCTGCAGATGAGAAAAAAACCAGCAGAACCAGGAGCAGAGACGCTCCTCTGCTGCTGCTGGAGGTCCAATATATCATGAACAAACCAAGGAATCTCCTTCAGTCCAGTGGGTTTGACTTTGTGTCAGAAAATAACAGTTGGACTCTGAGCAGTTCTAAAAAAAAAAACTTATCTGCAGGTTCACAGCCAAGATGAAATCCACTCTGCTTCTCCAAACTGGGCCTCAGCGTCCATCTGCAGGTTCACAGCCAAGATGAAATCCACTCTGCTTCTCCAAACTGGGCCTCAGCGTCCATCTGCAGAAGCAAAGGAACTGAAAACCAAAGATCCAACAAAACCCAGAGCTTCAGATCAGTGAAGCATCCAAGACCAACAAAGCAAACACAAAGTCCTGCTGGTTCAGGAGCCCCTCAGAGTGGATCTACTCTGTGCAATAACTGATCTACTCAAACTAAATAAAGTTTTATGTCTTAAAACAATCAATTGTGAGTATTTTCAAGAATTTATGTTGATATCCACTAATTGAAAGCTAATAGAGTCATCAGATCCCTTCTTTTTTTGCTTAAATATCAAACCCCTTTTTGTTTCGCTGATTTTCCACCAGTTTATTTTTTGGTGGAAAATCAAGCTAAAACCACTAAAATAACTGTCAGTAAACCAAAAAGATGAAACGCTGTTGAGGCTTAAATCTGCAGGATTTCAGCTGAAGATTGGGAGTAAAACTAGTAAAACTACTATTACTAGTAGTACTAATACTACTACTAAATACTGAGAGTAAAGTGAATACAAATGAAATTATTGGGTTAAAAAAAAGAAACAAATTAGTTGTTCTTTAATAGATAAGCCCCATCTTGCATGCAGAACATGTATTTGGACTCATAAATGATGTGTAACTCCAAGCAGAGAGTCTGTTGACCCTTGTTGTCACAGAAATGATGCTCTGTACGAGCAGAGTGAGTAACACTCCATCTCTTAATTGGATGCATGCATGATACATGGAAATCTGGCCCATCAAACAGCCTCTGGGCCCACATTCCTCCTGAAACAGAACCTGAACAAAGGGAGAAATGACGAATCTCGGGCGGTGCTGGAAGCTCGTCTCCATTAAAGCACCTTGTTATGGTCGTGGCTGCAGATAATGACCTGCGGACAGGAAGCAGCTGGTCCTGATGATAACAAGCTTCCACCTGAGACGTGTCAGAAACACTCCCAGGTGTCCTCTGTGCTCCCGGCTCCGTACATTCACCATCCGCATGTTCAGATCTACACAAAGGCAAACATCTAGTGTGTTGTAGCTGAATACATTCAAACCTGCTTCTCTTTGATTTTAGGTAAATAAAAAATCAATTTTCTTCTGGAGTGAAACATTTTTACAACCTGAATGTTGATGAAATTTTATTCACGTTCACATAATTAACCAAAATCTCTGCTCGGAAAGGATGGGAGCCCAACCAGTGACTTTTTCGCTGTGAGGCAAGCACTGCTCCACCATGTGCCGTTTGTCTGTTAGCATAATATCTCATTTAGTGGATTTTAAAGAAACATTCAGAGAGCAACCACTGGATGTAGATTTACACTTACTGTTGGAGTCACCTCAAGTCAAGATGTCGAGCTGGACTGGGAAGCCCAGTCCTCACCTCGTTCTACAGGTGTGCAGTGGAGAGCATCCTGTACTCCAGCATCAACGTGTGGCATGGAGGCTGCACAGCTGCAGAAAGAAAAGCTTTACAGAGAGTGGTGAAAGCTGCACAGAAGTCTGTTGGAGTCAACCACCATCACAGACATCTACACTTCTAGATGCAGGAAGAGAGCCACCTGCATCATGAAGGACCCCGCTCACCCAGCACACACTTTTTGCCACAGTCCACTCAGGAAATAATAATAATAATAATAATAATAATAATAATAATAATAATAATAATGAATTCAATTTATAATGCACTTTTCATTAATAAAAATCTCAAAGTGCTACAAAGTGTAACAAAGCAAAGATCAAAATAAAACAAGTGATAAAATCAAATAAAATCAATAATAATATCGACTAAGATCAAAGATAAAATCATGTGGATGCAGATTAGGCTTGCTTAAAAAATAAATAAAATAAAACAAGTGATAAAATCAAATAAAATCAATAATAATATCGACTAAGATCAAAGATAAAATCATGTGGATGCAGATTAGGCTTGCTTAAAAAATAAATAAAATAAAACAAGTGATAAAATCAAGTAAAATCAATAATGATATCAGCTAAGATCAAAGATAAAATCATGTGGAGGCAGAATAGGCTTGCTTAAAAAGAAAAGTCTTTATGCTGCTTTTAAAGTCAACCAGTGACTGTGGAGCTCTCAGGTCGTCAGGGAGGGAGTTCCACAGGCGGGGGGCAGCCACACAGAATGCTCGGTCTCCCATGTTCTCTTTCCCATGGAAAGAGGTTATTGAGCATTAAGTGTAGAACCACAAGACTGAGGAGCAGCTTCTACCCTGAGGCTGTTAGACTCATGAATATCTAACCAGAATAATCACTGTGAAATATCACATCAATGTTGCTGCTGATCTGTTTCATGTTGCTGCTGATCTGTTTCATGTTGCTGCTGATCTGTTTCATGTTGCTGCTGATCTGTTTCATGTTGCTGCTGATCTGTTTCATGTTGCTGCTGATCTGTTTCATGTTGCTGCTGATCTGTTTCATGTTGCTGCTGATCTGTTTCATGTTGCTGCTGATCTGTTTCATGTTGCTGCTGATCTGTTTCATGTTGCTGCTGATCTGTTTCATGTTACTGCTGATCTGTTTCATGTTGCTGCTGATCTGTTTCATGTTACTGCTGATCTGTTTCATGTTACTGCTGATCTGTTTCATGTTGCTGCTGATCTGTTTCATGTTACTGCTGATCTGTTTCATGTTACTGCTGATCTGTTTCATGTTGCTGCTGATCTGTTTCATGTTACTGCTGATCTGTTTCATGTTACTGCTGATCTGTTTCATGTTGCTGCTGATCTGTTTCATGTTGCTGCTGATCTGTTTCATGTTGCTGCTGATCTGTTTCATGTTGCTGCTGATCTGTTTCATGTTGCTGCTGATCTGTTTCATGTTGCTGCTGATCTGTTTCATGTTGCTGCTGATCTGTTTCATGTTGCTGCTGATCTGTTTCATGTTGCTGCTGATCTGTTTCATGTTGCTGCTGATCTGTTTCATGTTGCTGCTGATCTGTTTCATGTTGCTGCTGATCTGTTTCATGTTGCTGCTGATCTGTTTCATGTTGCTGCTGATCTGTTTCATGTTGCTGCTGATCTGTTTCATGTTGCTGCTGATCTGTTTCATGTTGCTGCTGATCTGTTTCATGTTGCTGCTGATCTGTTTCATGTTGCTGCTGATCTGTTTCATGTTGCTGCTGATCTGTTTCATGTTGCTGCTGATCTGTTTCATGTTGCTGCTGATCTGTTTCATGTTGCTGCTGATCTGTTTCATGTTGCTGCTGATCTGTTTCATGTTACTGCTGATCTGTTTCATGTTGCTGCTGATCTGTTTCATGTTGCTGCTGATCTGTTTCATGTTGCTGCTGATCTGTTTCATGTTGCTGCTGATCTGTTTCATGTTGCTGCTGATCTGTTTCATGTTGCTGCTGATCTGTTTCATGTTGCTGCTGATCTGTTTCATGTTACTGCTGATCTGTTTCATGTTGCTGCTGATCTGTTTCATGTTGCTGCTGATCTGTTTCATGTTACTGCTGATCTGTTTCATGTTGCTGCTGATCTGTTTCATGTTACTGCTGATCTGTTTCATGTTGCTGCTGATCTGTTTCATGTTACTGCTGATCTGTTTCATGTTACTGCTGATCTGTTTCATGTTGCTGCTGATCTGTTTCATGTTGCTGCTGATCTGTTTCATGTTACTGCTGATCTGTTTCATGTTGCTGCTGATCTGTTTCATGTTGCTGCTGATCTGTTTCATGTTACTGCTGATCTGTTTCATGTTACTGCTGATCTGTTTCATGTTGCTGCTGATCTGTTTCATGTTACTGCTGATCTGTTTCATGTTACTGCTGATCTGTTTCATGTTGCTGCTGATCTGTTTCATGTTGCTGCTGATCTGTTTCATGTTGCTGCTGATCTGTTTCATGTTGCTGCTGATCTGTTTCATGTTACTGCTGATCTGTTTCATGTTGCTGCTGATCTGTTTCATGTTGCTGCTGATCTGTTTCATGTTGCTGCTGATCTGTTTCATGTTGCTGCTGATCTGTTTCATGTTGCTGCTGATCTGTTTCATGTTGCTGCTGATCTGTTTCATGTTGCTGCTGATCTGTTTCATGTTGCTGCTGATCTGTTTCATGTTGCTGCTGATCTGTTTCATGTTGCTGCTGATCTGTTTCATGTTGCTGCTGATCTGTTTCATGTTGCTGCTGATCTGTTTCATGTTGCTGCTGATCTGTTTCATGTTACTGCTGATCTGTTTCATGTTGCTGCTGATCTGTTTCATGTTGCTGCTGATCTGTTTCATGTTGCTGCTGATCTGTTTCATGTTGCTGCTGATCTGTTTCATGTTGCTGCTGATCTGTTTCATGTTGCTGCTGATCTGTTTCATGTTGCTGCTGATCTGTTTCATGTTGCTGCTGATCTGTTTCATGTTGCTGCTGATCTGTTTCATGTTGCTGCTGATCTGTTTCATGTTGCTGCTGATCTGTTTCATGTTGCTGCTGATCTGTTTCATGTTGCTGCTGATCTGTTTCATGTTGCTGCTGATCTGTTTCATGTTGCTGCTGATCTGTTTCATGTTGCTGCTGATCTGTTTCATGTTGCTGCTGATCTGTTTCATGTTGCTGCTGATCTGTTTCATGTTGCTGCTGATCTGTTTCATGTTGCTGCTGATCTGTTTCATGTTGCTGCTGATCTGTTTCATGTTGCTGCTGATCTGTTTCATGTTGCTGCTGATCTGTTTCATGTTGCTGCTGATCTGTTTCATGTTGCTGCTGATCTGTTTCATGTTGCTGCTGATCTGTTTCATGTTGCTGCTGATCTGTTTCATGTTGCTGCTGATCTGTTTCATGTTGCTGCTGATCTGTTTCATGTTGCTGCTGATCTGTTTCATGTTGCTGCTGATCTGTTTCATGTTGCTGCTGATCTGTTTCATGTTGCTGCTGATCTGTTTCATGTTGCTGCTGATCTGTTTCATGTTGCTGCTGATCTGTTTCATGTTGCTGCTGATCTGTTTCATGTTGCTGCTGATCTGTTTCATGTTGCTGCTGATCTGTTTCATGTTGCTGCTGATCTGTTTCATGTTGCTGCTGATCTGTTTCATGTTGCTGCTGATCTGTTTCATGTTGCTGCTGATCTGTTTCATGTTGCTGCTGATCTGTTTCATGTTGCTGCTGATCTGTTTCATGTTGCTGCTGATCTGTTTCATGTTGCTGCTGATCTGTTTCATGTTGCTGCTGATCTGTTTCATGTTGCTGCTGATCTGTTTCATGTTGCTGCTGATCTGTTTCATGTTGCTGCTGATCTGTTTCATGTTGCTGCTGATCTGTTTCATGTTGCTGCTGATCTGTTTCATGTTGCTGCTGATCTGTTTCATGTTGCTGCTGATCTGTTTCATGTTGCTGCTGATCTGTTTCATGTTGCTGCTGATCTGTTTCATGTTGCTGCTGATCTGTTTCATGTTGCTGCTGATCTGTTTCATGTTGCTGCTGATCTGTTTCATGTTGCTGCTGATCTGTTTCATGTTGCTGCTGATCTGTTTCATGTTGCTGCTGATCTGTTTCATGTTGCTGCTGATCTGTTTCATGTTGCTGCTGATCTGTTTCATGTTGCTGCTGATCTGTTTCATGTTGCTGCTGATCTGTTTCATGTTGCTGCTGATCTGTTTCATGTTGCTGCTGATCTGTTTCATGTTGCTGCTGATCTGTTTCATGTTGCTGCTGATCTGTTTCATGTTGCTGCTGATCTGTTTCATGTTGCTGCTGATCTGTTTCATGTTGCTGCTGATCTGTTTCATGTTGCTGCTGATCTGTTTCATGTTGCTGCTGATCTGTTTCATGTTGCTGCTGATCTGTTTCATGTTGCTGCTGATCTGTTTCATGTTGCTGCTGATCTGTTTCATGTTGCTGCTGATCTG
>JBBPBX010027205.1:23520-37467 GCA_038048925.1 Garcialebias charrua | reverse complement strand
TAAGGCAAGCTGAAGGTGTAATTAATAGCGACTTTTACCTATTAAATGACACAACAGCATGCTATACTACTGGAGTGCCATCTAACGGCTGAAAATAGTGTTCAATATTTTCAGTCAGAATTAATGAAAACGGTCATATCTCAGCCAAAAATTGGTTTATAAATGTGGGAAAACATCCATAGATATGTCGCTTTGGCGTATAAGTCGCAGGGCATGCAAATTATGCAAAAAACTCCGACTTATAGGGTGAAAAATATGGTAAGTATGGACACACTTTTATCCACAAGTGTTCTCAAAGAAATGCGTAATTTATACATGTAGACAATTCTTTTCCTTCCACGGCAGCATGTAAATAATTATTTGATTGGCTCCTAATTTTATAAATTTTCTCACCTGCAAGGAAATTAACAGTCAAAATTGAGCTTATTGTAATTTACAATGCGTAGTTATTTCTAACGATCCTCCACCTCTACAGCTGAATTATTGATCACAGATGGGGCGGTGGAAAACTGTTTCTTCCTAAAATCAATAACTGTCTCTTTAGATGTAGATGCATTTATGTTCAAGTGGGATACAGTACGTCACACACCGTTCAGTGAAATGAGCCACTGTGGGACTGTGGTCTGTCATCATCCCTCAGCTGTGACCGTCTGAAGTTTGTCAGACATGAAATGATTCTGTTCAAGTCAATCCAACCTGACATGTTTGGAGGAGGATTGACGTGGGGTAGGACCTGTAGAAGTACAACCCCACAGTCAAACACGGAGGTAGAAAATGATTTAATTTCTGCTGAGTAAGGGGGCAACTAAACCCCATTGTGAGACCAATGGATGGTGCAACGTACAATAAAATCCTGGACCAGGACTTTTTTCCTCAGCCAGAACTCTGACAATAGTTTGTGGATGGGTTATCTAGCCGGACAATGACACAAAACACACAATCAGGACAACAAATTGGTGTCTAGAAGAAACTGGTTAAGGTTGTTCTGGGGCTGTGCTGGGTTAGTTTGTAAAGATGAGTGAGCCAGAAGTCCTGCTGAGATATGCAGACCTGGAGAACTACAAGAAACTTAAAGGATTTAGAGTGTCTGTAAGGTGGAGGTGGATAAAATAACACCCACGATGTGTTCAAACTTGAGATCAACTATAAGAAACATCAACAAATATGTCTTCATCATAACCAATGTCTTCTGCTCATAATAAAGATTTCACTCAGTGACATTCCAATCTATTTATCTTTTCTGAAATGTTTTTTTCCTCTGGATTTTAGTTTGTACAAACCGGATTCCAAAAAAGTTGGGACACTAAACAAATTGTGAATAAAAACTGAATGCAATGATGTGGAGGTGCCAACATTTAATATTTTATTCAGAATAGAACACAAATCACAGATCAAAAGTTTAAACTGAGAGAATGTATCATTTTAAGGGAAAAATATGTTGTTTCAAAATTTCATGGCGTCAACAAATCCCAAAAAAGTTGGGACAAGTCCATTTTTACCACTGTGTGGCATCCCCCCTTCTTCTTACAACACTCAACAGACGTCTGGGGACAGAGGAGACCAGTTTCTCAAGTTTAGAAATAGGAATGCTCTCCCATTCATGTCTAATACAGGCCTCTAACTGTTCAATCGTCTTGGGCCTTCTTTGTCGCACCTTCCTCTTTATGATGCACCAAATGTTCTCTATAGGTGAAAGATCTGGACTGCAGGCTGGACATTTCAGTACCGGATCCTTCTCCTACGTAGCCATGATGTTGTGATTGCTGCAGAATGTGGTCTGGCATCATCTTGTTGAAAAATGCAGGGTCTTCCCTGAAAGAGATGACGTCTAGATGGAGCATATGTTGTTCTAGAACCTGAACATAGTTCTCTGCATTAATGGTGCCTTTCCAGACATGCAAGCTGCCCATGCCACAAGCACTCATGCAACCCCATACCATCAGTGATGCAGGCTTCTGAACGGAGCGTTGATAACAACTTGGGCTATCCTTGTCCTCTCTGGTCCAGATGACATGGCGTCCCAGTGTTCCATAAAGAACTTCAAATCGTGACTCATCTGACCACAGAACAGTCTTCCATTTTGCCACACTCCATTTTAAATGACCCCTGGCCCAGTGCAAACGTCTGAGCTTGTGGAGCTTGCTTAGAAATGGCTTCCTCTTTGCACTGTAGAGTTTCAGCTGGCAACGGCGGATGGCACGGTGGATTGTGTTCACTGACAATGCTTTCTGGAAGTATTCCTGAGCCCATTCTGTTATTTCCTTGACAGTGGCATTCCTGTTTGAGGTGCAGTGACGTTTAAGGGCCCGGAGATCACGAGCATCCAGTAGAGTTTTACGGCCTTGACCCTTACGCACAGCGATTGTTCCAGATTCTCTGAATCTTTTGATGATGTTATGCACGGTTGATGATGATAACTTAAAGTCTTTGCTATTTTACACTGGGTAACACCATTCTGGTATTGCTGCACTATCTTTCTGCACAACAATGGTGGAATTGGTGATCCTCTTACCATCTTGGCTTCTGAGAGACACTCACACTCTGAGAAGCTCTTTTTATACCCAATCATGTTATCAATTGACCTAATAAGTGTTAATTGGTCTTCCAGCTGTTCGTTATATGCTCAATTTCCTTTTTACAGCCACTTATTGCTACTTGTCCCAACTTTTTTGGGATTTGTTGACACTGTGAAATTTAGAATCAACATATTTTTCCTTTAAAATGTTACATTTACTCAAATTAAACTTTTGATCTGTCATCTATGTTCTATTACGAATAAAATATTGACATTTGCCATCTCCACATCATTGCATTCAGTTTTTATTCACAATTTGTTTAGTGTCCCAACTTTTTTGGAATCCGGTTTGTATTTGGTTTTTCATTATTTAAATGAAACTACCATGATGATGGCCGTTACCATAGTAACTACAGACATGGGGATGCCTGTCACCATGGTAATTTAGGTTGACATGATTGCTGTTGCCATATCAACTACATGTATGATAGCTGTGGTAACTGCTGATGTGCTCATTACCGTGGTAACAGCCTACAGAGACTAAACTGGTTCTGTTGGTTGTGTTCAGGCGCTGCAGCCTCACGTTCGTGTCTGGGACAGTGTCAGTCTGTCCACTCTGCAGGTCATCGGTTTGGGGACATTCGAACGTGGTGTCGGCTCTCTGGCTTTCTCTAAAGCTGTAAGTGTTTCTCCAGTGCCTCAGGTCACTCTAGTCCCTGAAAAGAAAAGGACTTCTGACATACCTCATCACCTCTGACACTTGTTTCGCAGGACTCTGGTCAGCACCTGAGCGTGATCGATGACTGTAACGATCACATGTTGACGGTGTGGAATTGGCAGAAGAAGTCAAAGATTGCTGAGATCAAGGTAAACACAAAGCCTTTGTCACGTCTGATGAAGTAAATGTTAGCCCGGGTTCTAACTGTTCTCTGATGTCCTGACAGACCACCAATGAGGTGGTCCTGGTCGTGGAGTTCCACCCCACCGATCCAAACCTCATTATTACCTGTGGAAAGTCCCACATCTTCTTCTGGACTTGGAATGGGAATTCTCTTGTCCGAAAAAAGGGATTACTTGGGGTAAGAAATGAAGACTGTTTTATCTGTTTCCATGGGAACTGACTTGTGGCTGGCTGGACAATAATTTGATATCGATATACCGGTATGTCACAATATACTCTTATTCAATAACAAGCTTCAGTTTAAATGCAAAGACAAAAAAGGTGAACATTAATATATTTTTACAGTTTATACAATTTTTCTGAGGCTTTTATATTGTTTTATATCGATATCGAATTATATCATAACTGAAATTAAGAAATATACTGTGATAAAAGTTTTGGCCGTATCGTCCAGTCCTAAACCAGAAGGAGGTGAGGGGAAGGTATTTGCAGATCATGGCCAGGCTTCGTCCCTCTTTCCTAACTCTAACCCCTGCCCACACTTTGAGGCAGCTGTGGCTCGAAGTGCTGCATCGATGTATAAATGTGATCTGAAGCTCTACAGAATAACTTGCTTGAGATTATCTTTGTATAGATGTAGTAGAGGGCTGTATGAATGTGTGTGTGGAGGTGAATGAGGGCACAGATTGTGTTGTAAAGAGCTTTGAGTTGCCTGGTTTACTAAAAAAGGAGCTACCATTTACCATTTAAAGAATAACTGGTTATCTTCTTGTTGTTAAACCAATGTTAACATTGAATAGATGAAAATAATATATATATATATTTTAGATTCATCAAATTAATTGGTGGGAAGTCTTGTTGTCAATAAAAAAAACAACTAGGTTTGTATCTTTCTCCACTTTGCTTTGAAGCCTTAATGGTTCCATTCATCCCCATCATGTTGTGGGGATGATCAGCAGAGACTGGGAGCAGGAAAGTACTGGTCAGAGTTGAAGGGAGGTTGGATGGAGGTAAATATGAAGAAATTCTTGAGAGGAACTTGTTTGACTCTTCCAGAGATGTGAGACTGGGATGGTTTCCAACAAGTCAACTTGAGGAATTTCTGCACACGACTTCCTTAGAACGTTCAAATCTGGTATACTGTAGGTATAAACTTTGCCCTCTGGTCTTTCCCAGAATCTGTCACGTTTGTTCTGGCTGTGCCATCATTCAGTATTTTTGTACTATGTTTTGTAATTATGTCGACTCAAAATATTCCCAGTTGTTTGGCTTCCGGCAAAGTGAGAAAATTAATCCACACAGTTCATCGTTCATTTGCTGAACGTCCAGCTCAAATTTCACATTAACGTTAAGTTTTTAAAGAAAAAGACAATTCGTTGGTTTTCTGACTGAGTTTTAACTCTAAACTCACTTTAAGCACTATTTACACTTTTCCTTTAATAAAGAACAAACAAAACACCACAACAATCTGCTTGGCTTGTCACATGTTTTACAGTGACATGGTTGTTTAGTTTGATATGTATGATTGATGTTTGTTGTTCACTACAGTCTTTTTGGGGGGCAGATGACGAGGAAGTTCAGCTGTGGACCAACAGGAAGCTCCACCTCATGTAAAACAAAGGAACTAAGTCCAAGATCCAAATTTTATGAACACATCTCAGCCTGAGCGGTTTTCATTTAGACTGTTTCAGATCAGTGTCTGTGGTTAGTCCAACTGGAAAGACTTCAAGTCCAGGATCATGACTACCTCTGGTCCCAGTCTGTTCCCAGTCCTAGTCTAACCCTGGTCCCAATGTGCTTCTCCTGCCAGTCTAACTTTGGTCCTGTGTTGTTCTCTTTGCAGAACTGTGATAAGACCAAGTTTATCCAGTGTTTGGTCTTCCTGAGCACTGGAGACATCCTAACTGGAGACTCTAGAGGTGACCTGCTGGTTTGGTCCAGGAGCTCAGCAGAGACTGCACCTGGAAAAGGACCAAGAGGTGGGGATCTGGTTTTTGTTTTTTCATATTTGAAATGTGCTCATTTTCAACGTGAAGAAAACGTTTTTGAATGTCAATCTGTCCGTCCGTCTGAAATTTAGTTTAATCCAGTTATAAACACAAACACTGCCTTGGGTTTGTTAAAGCTCTTACATTTCCACTCTGACCTGCATTATTCAGCAGCCAGGTTTGTCTTTTTTATTTTATTTTTAGCAGTTTCAGTCTTTGCACCTTTGACAGTTTATGTATCAGACCTTTTTAATGATTTCCAGCACAGGAGCTCAACTCTTCATGCCCATGGGGCAAATAGAAATGGCTGTGACTTGCAGAATTGAAGGCATTAAATCCAGAGCAGAGGTCTGTTTCAACTCGTCTTTTTGAGCTCGGATCAGTTCCTTTCTGTTGGGGAAAACCACAGCTGCAAGTGCACTGGCTCAGTTTCACTAATGGTTTTCATGTCACGTTGTTCAACAGGTTTAATTGGAGCAATGCCAAAAACTAATGATTTTCAGCTGAGTTTCCTTGTGGAGTCCGATAACTGTTAATCTCTGCCAAGCTGTCAGCCGTACTGTAGAAGTTTCTTAATAAAGTCACCTGTTCAGGTGTGTAGAGGCAGAGGATCTGTTAAGAGTTAAAAGAAAAACACAAACAAATCATGTACTGTACATTTGTCTTGAAACTGCAGATGAATGTCTTTCTGAAACAGGAACTTTGTGGTCTGCTGCTTCCTCCTGCTGGTCACTGCATGAACTGCACCTGTATATAATCAGTAACATATTAGCTCGTCTCCCTTCACATGCACATGAACTGAGCGACATCCCATTCCTAATCCATAGGGTAAAATATGTTTGCAGCTATAACCACATCAAATGTTGTGGAAAGGCTTTCCACTGAATTTAGGAACGTGTTATGGGGATTTTTTTACCATTCTTTAAGAAGTGCATTTGTGATGCACATCACTGATGTTTGAGGAGAAGTCTGCTTGTAAAGAACTCCATTGATTTTTCCAACAAAGTTCAACATTTGAAGCTGACCCCGGGAGAAACTCTTGTATCATATGATGTGACTTCTCTGTTCACATGCATACCCATTTCTGAAGCAGTAGAAACTGTCAAAAAACGACTTCTACAGGACAAGGATTTGGACAAAAGGACCAACTTCACCCCAGACCACATCTGCACCCTGCTGGATCTCTGCCTCTCCACCACTTATTTCAAGTTCAATGACAGATTTTACAGACAGAAGCACGGCTGTGCCATGGGATCTCCAGTGTCACCCATTGTTGCAAACCTCTACATGGAGGAAGTGGAACAGAGAGCCCTAAACTCCTATGAGGGGACAACTCCAAGCCATTGGTTCCGATATGTGGATGATACCTGGGTCAAAATCCAAGCCAGGGAGGTGGAAGCGTTCACCAGACACATTAACTCTGTTGATAACAACATCAAGTTCACCAGAGAGGATGCTAACGACAATAAGCTGCCTTTTTTGGACTGTTTGGTGCATATGGAGGGAGATGACAGTCTCAACATTGAAGTTTACAGAAAACCAACCCACACAGACCAATATCTCCTGTTTGACTCTCACCATCCACTGGAGCACAAACTTTCTGTCATCAGAACCTTACAGCATCGGGCAGAACACATCCCCACAAGGACAGAAGGGAAGGAAAAGGAACAGAAACACATCAACAAATCTCTGCAAACATGTGGATATCCCAACTGGGCTTTTGTCAAGTCAGCAAGGAAATCTGCTAAACACAATAATGAACAGAAAAAGGCTAACAGACGAAAAAACATTGTCATTCCTTATGTTGCTGGAGTCTCAGAGAATTTCAGAAGGATTTTCAACAAACACAACATCCCAGTACATTTCAAACCCAGCAGGACTCTCAGACAGAGGCTGGTGCATCCTAAGGACAAAACACCAACACACAAACAGAGTGGTGTGGTGTACGCAGTCCAGTGCAGCGAGGACTGCCCAGACCGCTACATTGGAGAAACTAAGCAGCCCATCCACAGAAGAATGTCCCAACACAGGAGAGCAACCTCCTCTGGACAAAACTCAGCTGTTCACCTCCACCTCACGGACAAGGGTCACTCTTTTGAGGACCAGAATGTGCAAATTTTGGACAGAGAGCACAGATGGTTTGAGAGGGGTGTGAAGGAAGCTGTTTATGTTAAGAGAGAAAAACCTTCTCTTAACAGAGGAGGAGGTCTGAGATTTCAACTTTCCAAGACTTATAACTCCGTTTTGGGGCTGATGCCCAAACGTTTTATGCCGGGTTCCCACCTAACGCTTTGCGCGCATCAAAAAAGCTCCTGACGCGCTGGGTTGGCTGCTTGTCAACAGATGTCAGTTCACATCGAACGCGTCTGATGACGCGCAGTGGGAGCAGCGTCTGGCTCCTTTTCCGGTGGGGTTTGTTTTGTGTTTTTGTGCACCGGGCAGATAAGGTCAGCTGTTCGTGAGCCCCGTTACTACTTGAGTGGGTTTTCTACAAGCCGAACTGCAGCTCCGGAAGTCTTTGTTGAGATTAAAACTTTTTTTATGTTTGGGGTGATCGTACGCTTGAGCGGACAGCGGCAACTGTAAAAATGCCAAGTTTCTTACCGGAGGCTCGTTGGGTAAGTTTGAAAAGTCCCGTTGTTGTTACGTCATCACATAGCAGAGGCTCTCCCGATTGGTTGCTGCGACGCGGCGAGCAGCAGAAGCGGGTCAAATCGAGCTTCGACAGTTGTTGCTCGGAGGCGACGCGGGCGCGGAAAACAGCTGCCACTCACTGCCGCGCTGCTTGAACTGCTGCGGACGCGCCACGCTGCGCCGCGCCAAGATGCTCGGCCACATAGACTTTCAATGTAAAGTGGCTGCTTCGGCTGCGCGAAAAGCGTTTGGTGGGAACCCGGCATTACACCGGATGGGAGCAGAGGTGTCTTGTCTGTGAATTAGACTAGCAAAGTTTTTTGAGAAACCTCTGTTGTTGGGTTGTGAGGTGTGTTTTTGTCAATTTACATACAGTTGTGTGTCTTCTGTCAGAGACCTCAAGGGAACCCCCCTACTGTTAAGGTGTGATCTGTCAATTTACATATATGTGTTACCTCAGCTTGCAATTTACATACAGTATGTTGGTGCGTGACTCCTAAGACTGTTATAACTCCACACGCACACAGTCTGTGCATTGAATTGATAAAGCCCTCTGGATAGAGGTCGAAACGTCTTCTGTAACAAATAAAGTCCAGTTGATCTTGTATTGAATGCCTTTTTTGATTTTTTGAGGAGAAGTCCTGACTCACAGTCTCCGCTTTAGTTCCTCCCAAAGAAGTTCTATCCAGTTGAGGTCAGGGCTCTCATCCATGTCTTTATAAATGTTGCTTTGTGCACTGCGGTCATGTTGGAGCAGGAAAGAGCCATCCTCAAATTGTTTTCACAAAGATGGGAGCTTGAAATTATCCAAAATGTCATGGTATGCTGAAGCATTAACAGTTCCTGTCACTGGAACTAAGCAGTCGAACCTAAAAAACAACCCCACACCATTATCCCCCCTCCACCAAACTTTACACTTGGCACAGTGCAGTTAGACAGGTATTGTTCTCCTGGCAACTGCAAACCCAGACTCGTCCATCAGATTGGCAGTCAGAGAAGCATGGTTCATCACTCCAGAGAACATGTCCTCTTCTCTAGAGTCCAGTGGAGGTGTGCTTTACACCACTGCGTCCAACGCTTTGCATTGCACTTAATGATGGCTTGAATGCAGCTGCTCGGCCATGGAAACCCATTCCAGGAACCTCTCTACACACAGTTCTGAAGCTAATCTGAAGGCCACATGAAGTTTGGAGGTCTGTAGCTATCGACTTTGGATAACATTAGTGACCTCTGTACACTAAGCACCGCAGCTTCCACTGAGCCCGCCCTGTGATTTTACATGGCCGACCACTATGTGGCCGAGTTGCTGTCATTCCCGATCACTTCCATTATGTTATAACACCGCTAACACAGTTAACTGTGGGATATTAATCAGTGAGGACATTTCATAACTGTACATACTGACGGGTGGCCTCCTGTCACAGTACCACACTAGAAGCGCTCTGATATAGAAAACTTTTGCTTCACAGTGAGACGGTCGCAGATTAGCCTTCTGCCGGCGCCTTCCTGTGTGGAGTGTTCTCCTTGTAGTTGTCTCCAGGTTCACTGGTTTCCTTCCACAGACCAAAAACTACAAGTTGGATTATTTGGCAACTCAAAATTGTCCCTGGGTGTGAATGAGAAAGTGCAGTTTATTGTCTTGAGTAGAAAAACTGTTAAAATAATTGTTTCAGAAACTATAAGCTGCTGCATCAGTATGTTAAAAAATAACTGAAAGAAATACACTTAATGTTTGTCTCATGTGAAGCTTGGTTGAAATTCCTGATAAGTGTGAAACTGGCTGGGGTATCAGTCCTAAAGCTGCACCATAGGTTTTTGAGAGCTGAAATCTGAGACCTCCTCCCCCTCTGTTTAAAGATACGGTGAAACTGTTTGCTCATTATTACCTCACCTGTGTCTGTGTGTCTGAAGCCTTTCAGATCAGTCGCAAGGTCGAAGGTCCTGAAGGAAGTAGTATCTTTTGCATGTGTGAGATGAGAAGCGGCACTTTGCTGACTGGAGGAGGAAAAGATCGAAAAATCACTCTGTGGGACCACGAACTGCGAGCAGACCGAGAAATTGAGGTAACGTTCACACAATCATACATGCACTCAGTCACCAGGTGGTCAGTCATCACACTTATCAGAAGTCAAGAATTTTTTTAATTTATAAAATTTGTTTATTTAAAAAAAAATACAATACAAAACAATCCCATAAACGATAACATAAAAAATATAAAAAATGAAAGGTAGCAGAAAGAAGAAAAATAAACAGCACTAATACAATACACATTACGCTACTTCATTTTTTTTTTAACAATTCAGTTTTGATCATTTTCTTAAATGTACACATTGACTTGGCATTTTTAACTTCGTTGTCCAAACCATTCCATAATCCAATTCCATGGATTGAGGTAGACCGTCCCTTTAAACTGGTTATGTATTTTGGTTTTACAAATATCTCTGTCCCCTTAAGATTATAACAACTTGGTCTTTTAACAAAATGCATTTGGATATTTAAAGGTAATATTCTGAGCCCTATACATAACTGATAAAACATTATAGTCTACCAAATCATGGAACTTCAATAACTTCAGTTGATAAAATAATGTGCTTGTAGGATGACAGTAATGCTTTCTGGTGATAATTCTTACAGCTCTTTTCTGTAAAACAAAAATAGGCTTTGTAATTGTTTTACACGCTTTCCCCCAAACATCAATACAATAATTACCGTAAGTGTGGAACAATGATTGTGTTATACAACAAATACAGAGCTTTATCATTTAATAAGTCTCTGACTTTGTACAGTACTGCAATAGATTTAGCTATTTTTATTCTTACAGAATTAACGTGTTGTTTCCATGTCAGTTTGTCATCAATAATAACACCCAAAAACTTCACCCCACTCACTCTACAAATCTCAACACCCTCAATTTTAAATGGAACATAGTTTTCTTTTTATTACTGAATATCATGTAATTAGTTTTATCTAGATTTAATGATAATTTATTAAGTTCAAACCAAGTTTGTATTTTGACAAATTCTGTCTTCATCAACTCCAACATCTGTTCTTTATCTTTACCCAAATAAAAATGTTCACTTTCTGAGTAAACACGTCAGCAGACATTTTAAAACCCTGCGTTTAAAAATAAAATAAGTCATGTAGGTGAAGGATTTAGTGTGAACATTGTGTGTGTACACAATTTCATTCCACCACATGTGCCACATGCCACTCTAAACTGCCGTATGACAAATAGAGACTTTGACTTTAAAAGTTGTAACAGGACAGATCTCAAAATGTTTGAAGCATCGTCACATTATTTGTTGACATGTTTAAAAATGTAAATCTGCTTGAACCATCATTTGGACAAATGACTCATACTTTAGTGTCACATGTGAACAGCTTGTGGCACATGTTTAGATTTGTGTCAGCTAGGGCTGGGCCATATCATATAATTCACGATAATACCGGTTTGAAAAAAAAAAAAAAAGCCTGCCCGGGAAAATAAATGATGTCATGGTATGCTAATTCTTTTTTTTTTTTTTTTTCATTTACCCTTTACTTATTTGTTGCTGCTGACAAAAAAAATGTTTCATGTTGCTGTGTTCATTCGTGCTCATCTGCTCATACAGACTCATGTTCGTGCAGCTGTTTGGAGTAATGTTTTTCTATGATATTAATGCTTAGTGTATTTTTAATTGATGTTTTTCTTAGTTCATATCTTAGGCTACGTTCACACTGCAGGTCTTAATGCTCAATTCCGACTTTTAAAAAAAATCAGATCTTTTGGTGTGAGCGTTCACACTACATTTTATATGCGACCTGCATCAGACCTGCATGACTCTAGTGTGAACGATCTACATTGCAGAAGCGACCCGCATGCGCAGAAGAAAACGTGTCTCAGAACGTGACGTGACACGCAGGCTGCGAGTTGCTTGTTTGGGCTTGTTTTCATGGGGCTGGTCGCTTGTTTTTGTCCCGAGATCTGTCAACACTGCTGACGCAGCACCCTGTGTTTGAGGAAGTAAACATGGACGCGCGTGACAGTTTTCAGTGTGTGTTCGTAATTTTAAAGTTGTTGTCAAATCGGGGAAAGCTAAACATCCAAATGATTAAAGGCAAAAGAAAACTGAGAAGAAAGCGAGCGAGTGGTGTGTGACGTTGGTCTCACATCACTGCAAGTACAGAGAGCTCGTTCCCCCCCCGCCCCCACCTCGCTCTGAGCTGCCGGCCGCTACTGCTGTCCCCTCTGTCTGTACAAACACGCGCGGGCTCACAGCCGCACAGTTCTGCAAAAAGTCACATGAGCGTTCACACTGCAGTCGCTTTGAAAACATCAGATATATATCCGATTTAAAACCACATACTGAAACGGCCTGGGTCGGATTTGAAAACATCGGATTTGTCGCATTCAGACTGTCGTAAAAAAATCTGATATGGGTCAGATGGGGCAAAAAAATCGGATTTGGGTTGGATTTGCCTGCAGTGTGAACGTAGCCTTAGATGTTATTACTGTTTTTCTTTTACATTTTATTGTTGTATGTAGGCTACAGTAACTGTGACCCTGTGTACACAATCTCATTTCATCACATTTACCACATGTGGTGCGAATGACAATAAAGATTCTCTGACTCTTTATTTATCCAGGTAGTCTCATTGAGCCATGAGAACTCATTTTCAATAGAGACCTGTTTAGGGAGCAGATGGTTGGGGTTAAGGGCCTTGCTCAGGGGTCCAGAGTCGGGTGAATGAGGGTGGAGGCAGGTGTGGGTGTTTCACCTTTTCCACCCACATTTTTTGATGTTGTCTGTACTGGGGCTTGAACCGGCGATCTTCCGATCACAGGCCCACCATCTCTAACCTCTGCGCCACCACTCCCTGCTAAGGACCGTATCTTCAGCGATATGATAAACTGCTGCTTTATTAATGTCGCGCTTCCTCTCTGTGTTCCTCTAAAAGCCAGCACGGCGAAATAAGCTCTGAACCATTTCAAATAAGAAGACGGGTCTGTCGTCTAGCTGCAGCTTCAACACGCTCTGCTGTGTTTACTTAACGTCTCCTCTACTGCCCGCCCACACTGGAGAAGCAGGAAGGGAGGGGGAGTGCAGCTGTGTGTGTGGAAGGAGGGGGGCCACCTGGGAGAAAGAGACGGCAGGATTTCCAAGTATAAAACGATATCGTTTACCTGTATATCGAGATAGTCTAAACTTATATTGCAAAAAAAAAACATTTGATATTTTTAAAATATCGAGATATCGCCCAGCCTTATTGCCCACCCCCAGTGTCGGCATCAACTTGTTGAGCGTGCTTAGCTGATTATTTATTTATTGTTTATTTGATGGGGACAGATACAAGAAACAGATCAAAACAATCTAACGCCTGCATCACGGTGTATAGAGCCAAAGCTACTTCACAACACCCGTCACTAGAAGGACCTTTAACAGTTGGTTAAATGATAAGTTAAGATCAACAGTAAATACAATAAAATGATAAAATATATATATATATATATAACAACGTACAGTAGTCCCTCGCTACTTCGCTGTTTGTTTATCGCAGACTCGCTCTATCACAGTTTTTCAAAGTAAGATTGAACATGACACAATTGGCTGATTGATGGATGAGTCGCACGATCGGCATGGAATTTTATTTAAAATAAATTATTTTAAAATATTTAGCGCCTGCTGCACCTTTGTGCAGTCCACACTGCAGGATAAGCGTCCTGCTGCAGCTGATCAGCTGCTATCCGTGCAGAGCGGAGAAGTGGGCGTCGCCAAGAGCACTTGCAGGTGGCAAAGAGCAGAGGAGGCAGGGAGCTGAAATCATGACATTCTGTGCTCTTTTAGAGCATTTAGAGTTTAGAAACATTGTTTAGAATATTGCAAGAGTGTAGGAAGGATTTAAAACGCATATATATATATATATATATA
>JBBPBX010027205.1:0-18463 GCA_038048925.1 Garcialebias charrua | reverse complement strand
ACAGGGCGTGACACCCTGCTTGTGTAGGGGAAACACTGGAATGTACATTGACGTTAGTTTTTTATTTTTACATTTTATAGTAGTGTTTCTGTTTAAGGTACTTTTATACATTGTACTGCCATATCTGTACATTTTAAGTATTTGTACAGTTTAAGATAGGGGTGTAATGATACGCTAAAATCACATTTCGGTTCGGTTCAATTACAAGGAGGGTTCGGTTCGGTTAATTTTCGGTACAAAAAAAAAGACAAAATAAAGACTTACAAAATGTTTATTTTGAAAATATGCCAAAAATACGTTTGTATTGTATTGTAGTAATAAATAAAAGTGACCCATTTGGATGATATTTTAAATAAACAGCACTCTACAATAAATAAACTATATGAACAATAATAAAAATCTTAATAAATACAATAACAGTCAGAACCAGAACAATAAGCAGCAACAGACTGTTTACAATCTAACTAATCAAGTTTTTGTCCAGTAGCAGCAGTGTGGCTGTATTTGTCCTCATTACTGTACTCACAACCTCTTCTTGGACCTGCTCCTCCAGGTGGGACAGGTCCTGGAAAAGTTCAGAGTTCAGTTCAGTCATCACACACTTCTTAGCTGCAGGTGGATTTCCCTGAAGTGGAATAAGAGAGCAGCTACCTCTGTCCCAGACTGGAAATAAAACACAAAGAGGTTAAAAAAATAAGTTAATAAGATTATGATTTTAAATAAAAAAAATATTATTTAGATAATAATAATAAAAGAACAATACCTCTTGAACGGTTGAATCTCTCACTCTTCATCATCATGGCAGGGCTTTAATCTGGTCCAGTGCTTGTTGTTGACAACATCAGTTAGATTTTTCATAAAGTGCTGAACTTTTTGAAGTATTGACATGATGAATGTCTCATAGCGACGCTCAGTAACTTTAAAGCCTGCACATATAACAACATTCAGACTTGGATTCAGAGATTTAAAAACTCCTACAGTTTGTGTTATTGCTCTGGACCGCTCTGAATCATCTGATGAAGTAGTTTTAATGCAGCTGTTGCTGTTAGCGCTGTTTGTAACAAGCTGCTGTTTCTTCGTTCACGTTCGGATGACATAGTTTCAAGCGCGTTCACGTTAGACGTGTTGCTGCTGCAGATCCAGTCTCAGTGAAAAATCGTCCACACAGCTTTGAATGTGTGCTCGTCTTTTAACAAGAAAGCGTTCAAAAACAGGAGACCGCACGAGATGCTAACGGCTAAAAGCTGCGCGTGCTGCGCGATAATAGCTCCGTGCTGAAACGCGCCCAGGAAATTTTGTTCCGCGGTGCATATATTCCCCTGTTAATAACGTTTAATGAGTGAAAAAAAAAACGAAACGGTACGCAGGTGGACCGAACCGAACGTGGTGTACCGAAACGGTTCGGTACACCCACTACAACAGTTACATGCCTAGTTTAAGAGATAGAAAATTTTACTGTAGTATTTTTTACTGCAGTTTCATTAAACATTTCTGAAGCATTTCTTTGTTTTACAGTAATATTTCTTTGTATTTTTTTGTCGTAGTACCTGTACTGTGAAGTAATGTTTGTGTGTTTTTAGGGGACGTTACAAACAATTGTGAACTGATCCGAAATCGTTCGGAGTGCAAAGACATCGATTGGGCAACGTACACCTGTGTTCTGGGATTCCACGTCTTTGGTTAGTACATATGAGAGTGTGCACGTAAGAATGTGCCTTAATGTTTTTACCCATGTTGTCAGCGCTGCTCAGAGGTTCTGATCCAACGTCTGGGTCTGTCTCAGGTGTTTGGCCCGAGGGTTCGGACGGCACCGACATCAACGCTCTGATGAGATCCAACAACAGGAATGTGATTGCCCTGGCAGACGACTTCTGCAAAGTTCATCTGTTCGCCTACCCATGCTCCAAACCCAAGGTGGGTCTCAGTCCAATTCGAAACCTGAAACAAACCCAAACAAGAACGTGTTCTGGGTAAAATGGGTATATTTTATCACCATTCATGACTGTGATATAAATGTTTCCTGAAACTGTAAAAAATCAAATTAAGTCACGCTGCTTAAATATAAAAATAACTTTAAATGTCAGTGTTCAGTCTTAACCTGTTGCTGCGGAAAGAAAAGGCAAACTGTTTTGTTGACTAATTCAAATGAAGAGATTTAAATGAAATACAAGCAGTAGCACATCAACAGGGCAGATCTAGAACTGACGGGACTGATTTAAAACTGATTTGAGACACATCTCTGGACCAACGTGAGACAGATCAAAGGGAAACTCAGAACAGAGGTCTGACTTATGCCTCAGGGCAAATATCCACTTTATTCCTAGCCCCCATGCTGCCTTGCTCGAATCATGGGCATGACTTCCAGCTCCGACCAGAACGAGCTAATGTAGTTTCTCCTTTGCGTTGTGGATTTAATTTAAACATGTAGGAACATCAGCTGTCAGAACTCAAAAAACAGGACAATATGATCATACCACTGCCTGCTGAGGACGAGGGATGGAGGACAACCTGAAGTGGCCGCAGATTACGTCTACTAGCATATTTAGCTATTTCATTGACTCTGTTCTTCTAACAGTGAAGCGACAAACATCCTGAAAATCTCTGAGGTGTATCAGTATCTACACAGTAATAGTCTGTCATGTTTTGTTAAAAGAGGTCGGACATAATATTATTGACCTTAAAGGAGACATAGAGCCCAGTCAAAGTCTTAGAGTCCTCCATCACTGAGCGTGGGTTAAATGTAGAGAAAATGGTAATACTGAAGACGAACAAATACTAAAATGCTGTGCCCTCCATACACTTGAAATCATACCTGATGCTCTCGTCACTGTTTTCAATCAGAGGATCCGGCATCTCTTCTTAAGTGGTTTATTGTAGTCCAGCCACAAAGTAGGATGCATGTTTTCCTCTTTCGGCCGTTTGTCAACAAAGTGAAATGAGCACCAGACAGCGTTTAGGGGGGTTTCTTGAAGTTCAGATTTTTCAGCCACATTCTTCTTAATTCTTCATCTTTAGGTAGACGATGGAAACTATACCGCTTTTCACAAGAACACTTTTTGTTTGTTTTTGTGTTGGGTCCATGTTTAAGACACTGTTGTTGTAGCCTCGTGATTTAGTTTGGTCTGGTTGTTCTGCAGCTATGCACACAACAGGTACCTGAACTCAGCACAGCTATTTTAGTAAACTTTATGGTTGTTAAATAAATGTAAATAAAACAAAAACAGAGTTTTATCTGCTAAATTGAATGCAAATTACTTTCAAATATACCACGGTCCGTGCTCCTCTACCATGGTTAACCAATGCTTACTGCAACTTCCTGTCTGACAGGAAGTTGTACCCATAATCCAATACTTCTCAGTCGGGTCATCTGGACAGTTTGTTTTTAATAGAAACATTTTGCCATCCATCCAGAGGGCCTCATCAGTCAGAGGATTTCCAGTAAACTGTTTCCCCACCAAGCAGTAAACACCTTAACTGGTTGGTCCACTTAAGGTGTTTACTGCTTGGTGGGGAAACAGTTTACTGGAAATCCTCTGACTGATGAGGCCCTCTGGATGGAGGGTGAAATGTTTCTATTAAAAACAAACTGTCCAGATGACCTAACTGAGAATTATTGGATTTATTACCTGGATTCTTGAGCATGAACTGTCTGTACCCATAATCGTTTGTCCAGTATAGCTCACAGGAGTACGGTGGATAGGTCTGAGAAAGGACGGATCAAAAACAGACTCGGGACAGATTGAGATTTGGCCTGTATCAGAATGAGAACTAGCTCAGGACAGAACAAGGACTAACCTAAAACAGATCAGGGAATAACTAGGTTAGTCCTGTACTCGGTTGGTTTTAGGGCTGGACAGATCAAGGACTGACTCATGACTCGAGATAGATCAAGTAGATAGATCAATAGATCAAGACCCAGGACTGATTAAAGACTGATGAACCGTTTTAACTGTGCTCACATACATCTTTAAAAAGTTGCTGGAGTACCAGTTTTTCAAATGGCTCCCCCCAGCTCCCCATCCTGTAAAGATTGAGCACCACGGGATCAGGGTGCAGATCAAAATCTAAACTGTTGAATAAATTGTGTGTCTGCAGGCCCCCAGTCGGAAATACAGCGCTCACAGCAGTCATGTGACCAATGTCAGCTTCCTGTTTAACGACACCCATCTAATCTCAACGGGGGGGAAGGATACCAGCATCATGCAGTGGCGAATGGTAAAAAAATCTTCTCCATCCCTGTCTGATGGCATCATCTCTAACCCCATCCCGCGCAAGGCTGATCCCGTCATTGCCACGCAGCCTCCTCCATCAACCACGCCCACACAGGAACCAAAGCCTCCACTAACTGCCAATGGGACCCAGGAACCATTCATCGAAATCTCTGCCCCCACAGAGTTGATCCTGTCTACCTCTGAGCTGACCCCGCCCCTCTCCGAGTCGACTCCTCCCCCCTCCGACAGCACAGTGAGTCTGAAGGACAGCCTTGAGCCAAGTGATGACACGGCCACCCCTAGTGATGAGGGGCTGCCCCCCCTGACCCCACCCTCTTAGAACCAGCCACTGTGTGTTCCTGTGCAGCGGTCTCTGTGTGGGACCAGGTCCGCGCTCTATGGGGACGAGGTTCTGTTTCTGTGGAGACCAGGTTCTGATTTCCACCGTCATTTGGACACTCTGAGGGAAGTGAGGACATCTGGTGGGTCCTGATCTCAGCTGCAGACTGTTTTAAGGTTAAATTTCAGATCAGTTCAGGACTGCAGTCAGAAATGTGATGATGATGATGTCTAACTATGATTCATCTGTTTAGAAACAAGGAAAGAACTCAGCAGAAACCAGTCCAAAACTCTCCTGTTTGAAGTTTTCCAGGGTTACAGAAAGTCCGTACTGCTTGTCTGCTCTAACCCTGACCATGAGTGAAACACTGTAAACAGGACCTGCTCATAAAGGGGCAGTTCACCAAAAACTGAAGCAAACAATCAGACTGACCAGTCGGGGTAGCTAACAACTGCTACATGCTAACAGGTTCTCAGTCGTGCAGAAAATAAAGTGTGGCACAGAGAGATTATAGGAGCAGGGAGTACCAGTTTCACCCACCATCACCTACTCTTATTTTTCCAGCTGTTTTCTCCTGTCTTTTATAGGGGGCAGCAGAGGGCCAAAAACACCTGAATGAGAAGAATAAAAGTTATATCATTACCAAACCAATACAATGAGATCAGATAGTCCAGAGAAAACAAGTGTGACTGCCGTCGATGTTCCACCACCAATAAATATCAGGAAGAGTCTTTGTTAGAGAATAACTAAAATCCATGATTTTTACACATTTCCAAGTTGTATTTGCACAAAAACCAAATCATTTCATTTATTTTGTAGGTAAAAGACTGTAGGTAAAAGACTTAAGCAACAATTTTTTTATTTTTTTGTAAATTGATCAATTTGTTCAATCAAATATACCATACCTATATCATAACTAAAATTATTTTGTAAAGGAAATGTATTACAAAAGATTAATCTAGATTAGATTAGATCCTTTGATCTAAGGGAGCAGGGAGTAAAAACCGTAGAGGCTTAAACAAAAACATGTCGGTTCCACTCTGGAAAAACGTCAGATATAAAAATTAAGAATCATGTTGTTTAAAGATATCAGCTTTGTTTGTTCCAGTTTGGTTCAAGATATTTTATTTTCAAAGCCTTTCATTTGAAACATCACACAGATGAGAAGTACCGTATTTTTCGAAGTATAGGTCACACCTTTTTATAATTTTTTCATGGCCTGCGACCTATACTCAGGTGCGACCTATACAGTATATGGCTTTTTATTAAAATAAGCTGATTTGTAATCATTTATTAACAAAAATTAAACTGAGACACACTCTTACAATAATGTCAGCTAACAAATATATTTTTTAGGTGTTTATCCTGCTAAAATTATTCATTTATTAAAGAAAAGTTCAGCTCAGACACATATTTGCTATAATTTTTTATCAAACAATTAATTGTTTTTAAGTGTTAATCTTCTTAAAAGCCTTGCTGTGCGCTCCTGTGGAAGAGACATTTGCAGCAGAGCTAAACACGGTCCACATTTTGACGTAGGTGTGACCTATACTCCGGTGCGACCTATATATGGATCCAATTTATTGGCAATAATTGGACAGTGCGACCTATACTCCGGTGCGACCTATACTCCGAAAAATGCGGTAGTGTGGCATGTTGATACTTCAGAGTGAAACATCTGAGACTTGATCTGATCAGTGAGGTGTCTCTTTGATCAAATGAGGTGTCTGATCAGAGTGAGATGTGTCTGATCAAGAGGTGTCTCTGATCAGAGTGAGGCATCTCTTTCGATCAGAGTGAGGTCTCTTATGATCGAGTAGAGTTGCACTCGGGTCCAAATAATCCAAACTGACCCAGCCTGCAGCCATCATTTCCAAACCCCACCCAATCTGACGGATTAACAGTAATTACTGGTCTGAACCCGAAAAAAAGACATTTTTAATTGAGCTTTGATTGCTTATACCACGACTATTAAAGGTTGGCGGACGTGCGTGGCTGAGTAAAGGGGGCAACCCAGAAAATCGGAGCTGAGGAGCCCTCAAAGCGCATTAACTGCTTCCTTTGCTTCTGCCTGCATTGGACCCTGCGCTGACATGTCAAATATTTTGTGATCTCGCCTGTTTAGAACATCAGCCACGTGCGTCCGCTGAGTGCAGCGGCTGAATGAACCGATGGATCGCTGGCAGTACTCCATCTGAAGCTTAACCAAACTTTTTATCTCTTTCAACCAGCCGGTCAGTGCATGGTGAAATGGCAGCGTGCGGCATGTGTAGTATGGCAAGCCATGTTTGCATATATTCGATTGTCAGCCGCGCGCGTCCCAGACGCAATAAAAAGCCAGACACCGACCCGGCCCACACATTAAGCACATTATCATGGCCCAGCCAGGTCCGAATCCGGGTCGGGTGTAGCCGGGCTCCGGGTTAGAAATGACAGCTTTAGATCAGAGTGAGTTAGTTTGATCAACGAGGTGTCCCTTTGATCAGAGTGAAACGTCTTTTATCAGCGTGAGGTGTCTCTTTATCCAAAGTGAGACCTCTCTCTGGTCAGAAGCTGTTTTCGCACTGCACGGCCCTCCCCAGCCCAGCTCGTCCCTGGTTGGCCCAGAGCCTGGCCTTGCCCGCCCTCGCTCATTACGCATTGTGCAGAGAGCCGCCTTGAAGTGGGTGGAGAGTTCTTGTGTGCGCGCTTGGTGTGTGTTAAGAGGTGGAAAGAGAAGGGATGCCGCTAAAAAATATTTGTTAGCTGATTATATATATTAGTGTTTTTGAGTTTAATGTTTGTTAATAACTGATTACAAATCAGCTTATTTTACATGTGCGTAGCAAGGATTTTCTGAGGGGCGATCCGTTAAAAGATAGAGTGGACCTACAAAGAGCAAGATGCCCAGTAGCTCACTGGTTAAGCGTTGGGTTGGCGCGCAGAGCCTTTTCTCGACGCGGGTTCGAATCTCACTCGGTTCGGTTAAAACTTATTTTACGTTTCTTTTATTGGATACAAAAATGATGACTGAGATTTTAAAAAAGGAGTTTGTGAAACTCTTTTTTTAATCCAATAAAAGACAAACGTAAAATAAGTTTTAACCGAACCGAGTGAGATTCGAACCCGCGTCGAGAAAAGGCTCGGCGCGCCAACCCAACGCTTAACCAGTGACCTACTGGGCATCTTGATTTTTGTAGGTTCACTCTATCTTTTAATGGATCGCCCCTCAGAAAATCCTTGCTACGCACATGTAAAATAAGCTGATTTGTAATCGGTTATAAACAAACATTAAACTCAGAAACACTAACATATATATTCAGCTAACAAATATTTTTTTAGTCGTTTCTGTAGTTAAATTTTAATTAAATTCAGCTCGCGCTGAGGTTGTTGTTAGAACGAGCTGATGACACAACACGCAGCAGTACCGCCCCTGCTGCAAACAACGAATCAAATGTGATCTGTACATGATGTCAAACTGGGCCCGGGAGCTCGGCTCGATCAGAACCTCCATCGGTGGGGTTCCATAACCAGGGCTCTTGCCAGCCCGAGAAGGCAAATGCGAACCACACGACCCAGGTTAGAAGCAGGGTGGGGCCGGGGAGGGCCGTGCAGTGCGAAAACGGCTAGAGTGAGACCTCTCTCTGGTCTGAGTGAGACCTCTCTTTGGTCCTGAGTGAGACCTCTCTTTGGTCCTGAGTGAGACCTCTCTTTGGTCCTGAGTGAGACCTCTCTTTGGTCCTGAGTGAGACCTCTCTTTGGTCAGAGTAAAACATTTCTCTGATCAGCAGAAGTTTGTATATTCTGAAGATTCTTACGTGTATATTTTACTTCCATTCGTGAGCAGCAGCACTGTAAAAAATAAACTTTCAGCCACAATCATGTTCAGCTTGAATCTCCTATCAGATGAAGTGACAGGAAACGTGATCCTCCACTGTGATTGGCTGCTCTCTCAGTGACCTCTTAAATAATCGCTGATGTTTTTAGTTTTTTTCTGGAACATTTTCAATTCAGAACGTGTTTGAACATGAGTATGTCATGATGAGTATGTCATGATGAGTATGTCACTCCAAGGGCAGGGCCTCTGTGGGACGGTTTTTATGTTGCCTTTTTAATACTCGTGTTTCTTCATCTTTTTACACTCATCTCTAAAGGGCTTGTGCATAGTTCAGGGACTCACCTGAGTGTTCAGGTAGGGCGGGGGGTGGAACTTCTTTGGAGTTTCTGAATTTAAGTGTTTATCAGTGGCCATTTGATACTTATGATTATATTTTGTGACTGTTTTGAGCCAATCATGTTTTTCATGCATTCCTGTCAGATGACAGATTTTACTGAAGATTGAAGTAAAAAATGCAAATAAATGTTATGAAAGTGACAACCAATCAGATCGCTTTATTTGAGTTGTAATTGTTGCAGTGTCTTGTCTGTTGCTTTTCTGAATCTTAATAGAGTACAGTTTTTTTCTTTCTAACTGTTGCTATATAAGTTAATGAATAAAAAATATCAAAATGAAGAAATGAAAAGTAAAATCTGTTTGATGATGTTAACAATATGCTAATCACATTTCTAGCTTGACATTAATAATGAAATACAGCTTCAAGCAGGTTAGTTTAAAATACAGGTAGTCCTCGGGTTACGACGGCCTCAAGTTACGACGTTTCAGGGTTATGTCATGCATCTCATTAAAAAAATATATATATATTTTGAAAAGCCAGTTCCGGTTGTACTTCCTGCTTGACGGTAGAAGTAGCGGTAGCTTGATGCAGCGGAAACCGAGTTTCAGGGCACAAACGGCAAAGCAGTGGAGGTAGAGACCTTACTGGACGGATGTTGACAGCGGTTTTACAACGGAATGTGGCAGATTGAACGAGCTGACAGCGGTTTTACGTCGTAAACAAAAGGTGCACGGAGGTGGACGGTGTCACCAGACTGCAGAAACCGCGAGTTGGACTGGAGGTGCAACGAGCGAACAGACCTTGCTGTAAACGCTGTGGACCGCGTGAAGCAGCAAGAAGCTGCAGAGCTCGGAGGTGCAACGAGCTAATATGCTAACAGACGGAGGAAGAATTCACCAGCTCCCAGTAAGAAATTAACTTTTTTTCCTTCATTATGGTTCCAAATGTACTGTGTTTTTTGATAATTATGTAGGGTACTGTGTTAGGATAGGCTAAGTGCTTGGTAACTGTACAGTACTGTAGTGGAACACCTGATCTCTGAATTTTTGGTTAAAACATCTGAATTCACTTTTTCACTGAAGCTCTCAAGTGAATCTCCTTTTCTCAGGAAACCTACAATGAAGGACAGAATCACTGTTTTAATCCAGCTTAATTGAATCAAGAAACATATTATTTCAGAAGAGACTTCCTTTTAATTTGTGTTGATGTAGATTTGATCAACAGGAATAACTTGTCATTTTATTATGATCTGTTATTTGTATGAGTTGTCACTCTTATGCTGGTTTATTCTTCAGTACGATGGTGCTTTAAATCTATGGCACAGTTCAGGGTAAACTCTTAAGTGAAACTTCTCTGTTTTGTCTATGAGTGTTGGAACTCATCCCGAGGACAGGCGATGATTTCCAAAAAGGGGGACTGTAGTGGAACAGGCCCTCATGCTTGACCTTCAATTACACCTTTTCACATCCTGAAACTTTGAGTGTTACACTTTTCTTGAAGCTCTCAAGGAGACAAGTGGACACTATTTTATTACATTTATTTTGAATTGAGAGACACAAATCAGAAGAGACTTTCTTTAATTTGTGTTAATTCAGAATTAATAAACACAATAACTTCAATATACTGTATTGATCGTGGTTTATGCTGTTAGAATATTAGTCACTTCTTCATATGATGAATCAAAGCATCACCTGTTCTGCATATGAACAGTATATTCTTAATATGTGTATGATCTTATTACTAAGCTGGGATATTTTTTCTATGCCAAAGTGCGAGAACATGTCAGAATGATCTTCCAGACTTTGTTTTAAATTGTTAGAGACACTAG
This sequence comes from Garcialebias charrua, assembly GCA_038048925.1. NCBI lineage: Eukaryota > Metazoa > Chordata > Actinopteri > Cyprinodontiformes > Rivulidae > Garcialebias > Garcialebias charrua. The sequence goes on along the minus strand of JBBPBX010027205.1, from coordinate 7,930 downwards.
GATCACGTCGTAGACTAAACTTGTCATTCTGTCTCCTTTCTCTGAAAACCAATCCATCTACTCTCCAAAACAGATTCTGTTTGTTCACACCTGCAAGTCTTCTGACGCACTATCTTCTATCCGAGTGACCATTGCACTCTAACTCTCTAGCTCGGTTCGTCTGAACCATTCGGGGAAGAACAAGTCACTGATCTCAGATCCTTCCTAAAAGTTCTAAGCTTTGCTGGAACTTTTGAGTTCCTGTGAGGAAGTGGAGATGTGAACTTTCTTTGGAAACCGTGGACGTCCGACCATGAGTCAAGGGTCCGCGTCTTCAGCAAGGTTCAAACAGCATTGTCACCTGTGAACCATTTGAGTATCACAGCTCCAAGCTGTGAAGTCTTTCTGGAAGTTGTTATCTTGAAAACCAAACCGGAGCTGAGGGCATTACTCTGGGAGGCAGAAGCAGACCTCACAAGACCGTGGCAAGATGGACGTGTGTTGCCTGTAAAACGCTGCAGGACGTGCGCGTATGGCTTGACTAATTTACTGGAGTCGAGACAAGAAAATCTTCACAAAGGTAAAAGTTGTTCATCACGGTACGGACGTCCAGCCGAACCAGACCAGAGGATATGCTGTCTCTGGTTAAAATATCTCAAGATAAGACTTCAACCATTTCCCTTCAACCTTCATTTTCTTCCTCCTAAACTTTCTCCTTATTTTTATTTCTAAAAGTAAAACTGTAAGTTTGTGCCGCATAAATAAGTTGATATAAGACCCATTAACTTGTGTTCTGTTGTCTCTAAGTTTTAATCTGTGAAAGTTAGTTATAGGAACCCTGATCGATCAATCCATGTAAATATGTTGTGATTGTAATTTAATGATTTGTTAATTAAATGATTCATCTCCTGGTGAATCAACATAAGTTAACGTTTCATGTCTTTACATTTCATCACTGAGTCACAGATTTATTGAATATTAATCTGAAAAAGATGAGAACCCGTGAATAAGATGATAAATTATGTCAGTCAAACTCTGCTCAATTTACATCTAAAATATAGATGTCAGCAAACTGATTTTTATCTATTTTATTACAGTACCGTACATGTATATGGGGCGGCCAGTGTGTACTGGTATGTTTTACGTCGAAATCCAAGTTACGAACTGGCGTAGGAACGGAACTCCGTCGTAACTCGGGGACTACCTGTATATATTTTTAATAATAATTTTCTAAACCTTACTTATGCACCATGCCAGTTTCTGTTTTGTTTTTTGCTTTTACTGACCAGGCTGTATTACAGAGCTGCTGCAGTGGCATCTGCCACTGATGCCCTGAATTCAGTTAGTCCAGTTTAAAGTGTCATTCTGAGCCGTGCAGCGTCCGTTCCTTCAGCTTGTATTCATGCAGAACTGTTTGTCATATTAAATGTTTACTTGCATAATGTTTTTTTTCTCTTTACATCTAAAGTAAAACAATTTTCACATGAGATGAGAGGTGAACTTGGGGAGTGGTGGTGCAGAGGTTAGAGAAGGCGAACCTGTGATCAGAAGGTCGTCAGTTCGACCCCCCGGATCAACATCAAAATGTGGGTGTGAATGCAGCATACACCTGCCCTCACCCGTGTTGGCCCCCATTCTGAGTCCTTGAGCAAGGCACTTAACCCTCACCATCTTCTCCCCCGGGCGCCATAGATAGCAGCTCTCTGCTCCACAGAGGGCTGTGGTAGCTCGGTGGTCTGTGGTTGTGTCAGGAAGGACGTCCAGCCAGTGGTGTAGTCTACGTGATACTCGGGTATATGGAGTATACCCACTAGAAAAACTTAAGAATTTCAGTATACCCACTTAAAAGTGCCCAATGGTACATGACATACCATTAGGTACATGTCATTGATACGTTAAACGACAGTTAAACACTTCTGTAACAATCTATTGGTGTGCAGTGCTTTTCTTTGATACTGTTTTATAAATTATATAACATGTTTTTAATACAAAGCCAGCTGTTGTACAAAGTTTGTTGTTCATTTATTCAAATATAAGCATCAGAGAAATTTGGAACTGTTAAATATGCTTAAAATCAAAATAAATTGACGGTTACACTTTACTAACCAGTGTACTTTGGTTTCTAAGCACGGTATGCCCACTAAAAAATGTAGACTACACCACTGCGTCCAGCATAAAAACAATCACCAAGTCTTTGTAGGTTATTTCACTGTGGCGACCCCTGAAGAAGGGAGCAGCTGAAAAAAAAAAGACTCTGCAACATCCAGCCAGGAAAGATGTCTTCTGGGGTAAGTTGGCATATGTTCCAGTGAATTTTTACTGAGGTCCATCGAATGAGCTAATAAATAAATAAATCACAAGTACAGGTCCTTCTCAAAAAATTAGCATATTGTGATAAAGGTCATTATTTTCCATAATGTAATGATAAAAATGAAACTTTCATATATTTTAGATTCATTGCACACCAACTGATATATTTCAGGTCTTTTATTGTTTTAATACTGATGATTTTGGCATACAGCTCATGAAAAACCCCCAAAAAAATTTGAGACATGATCATGTCTCAAAAAATTAGCACATCATGAAAAGGTTCTCTAAACGAGCTATTAACCTAATCATCTGAATCAACGAATTAACTCTAAACACCTGCAAAAGATTCCTGAGGCTTTTAAAAACTCCCAGCCTGGTTCATTACTCAAAACCGCAATCATGGGTAAGACTGCCGACCTGACTGCTGTCCAGAAGGCCATCATTGACACCCTCAAGCAAGAGGGTAAGACACAGAAAGAAATTTCTGAACGAATGGGCTGTTCCCAGAGTGCTGTATCAAGGCTTCTCAGTGGGAAGTCTGTGGGAAGGGAAAAGTGTGGCAGAAACTGCACAACGAGAAGAGGTGACCGGACCCTGAGGAAGATTGTGGAGAAGGGCCGATTCCAGAGCCACCGTGCACAGGTGTGTGCAGGAAATGGGCTACAGGTGCCGCATTCCCCAGGTCAAGCCACTTTTGAACCAGAAACAGCGGCAGAAGCGCCTGACCTGGGCTACAGAGAAGCAGCACTGGACTGTTGCTCAGTGGTCCAAAGTACTTTTTTCGGATGAAAGCAAAGTTTGCATGTCATTCGGAAATCAAGGTGCCAGAGTCTGGAGGAAGACTGGGGAGAAGGAAATGCCAAAATGCCAGAAGTCCAGTGTCAAGTACCCACAGTCAGTGATGGTCTGGGGTGCCATGTCAGCTGCTGGTGTTGGTCCACTGTGTTTTATCAAGGGCAGGGTCAATGCAGCTATCAGGAGATTTTGGAGCACTTCATGCTTCCATCTGCTGAAAAGCTTTATGGAGATGAAGATTTCATTTTTCAGCACGACCTGGCACCTGCTCACAGTGCCAAAACCACTGGTAAATGGTTTACTGACCATGGTATTACTGTGCTCAATTGGCCTGCCAACTCTCCTGACCTGAACCCCATAGAGAATCTGTGGGATGAAGAGAAAGTTGAGAGACGCAAGACCCAACACTCTGGATGAGCTTAAGGCCGCTATCGAAGCATCCTGGGCCTCCATAACACCTCAGCAGTGCCACAGGCTGATTGCCTCCATGCCACGCCGCATTGAAGCAGTCATTTCTGCAAAAGGATTCCCGACCAAGTATTGAGTGCATAACTGAACATAATTATTTGAAGGTTGACTTTTTTTGTATTAAAAACACTTTTCTTTTATTGGTCGGATGAAATATGCTAATTTTTTGAGACAGGAATTTTGGGTTTTCATGAGCTGTATGCCAACCTAGGGTCAATTTAGAGTTAACAATCAGCCTAACATGCATGTTTTTGGACTGTGGGAGGAAACCGGAGCACCCGGAGAAAACCCACGCATGCACGGAGAGAACATGCAAACTCCACCCAGAAAGGCCCCCGGACCAGGATTTGAACCGGGGACCTGCTCGCTTAGAGGCAGTCAAAGTCAACTTTATTGTCAGAACTGCAATATGTACAGGACATACACAGGACCGAAATTGCGTTTCTCTCAGTCCCTCGGTGCAACAGTAACCATCTAAACACTAAACACTAAAACATTTAATAAACATAAGCATAAAATAGTAAAAAAGTGTAACACTGTCCTGAGTTTTTTCATAATACAGGTAGTCCCCGAATTACGAGCGCTCTGATCTACGAGGTTCCAGACTTACGAGCTGGCGAATTTTTGGAAAAAACGCAAAAAATACTGAGTTTTCATGTGTTTTTTCACCACAGTTAGTTAGATAAACATATGGACACACGTTTCCGATCATTTTTATGCACTCATAAGCAGTTTTTTGATGAAAATAGAGTGTTTGTAGTCGCGCTAGCGAAACCGTTCCAATTTACGAGCGAAATTTCGGACTTACGAGAGACATGGCAACCGTTCCAAATTACGAGATTTCCGGTTTACGAGCGCCTCGTTGTAACGGATCTCGCTCGTAAATCGGGGACTACCTGTAGTATAAAAGTATGAAAATTTACACCAACACTGAAACACCAAACACCCCTAAAACACCAAACACCCAATGAACATAAGCATAAAATGAAATAATAAAAGTGTAATACTGTCCTGAGTTTTTGCATAGTAGTATAAAAAGTATAAAACGTATATCTATAAAATAAACTGAAGTTTCTAGCGTTGACATTTGCAAAGAGTCATCAACATCTCCAAAAGTTTGGTCTGTGTTGTAAAAAGCTGCACTTTGAACCTGCAGAAGGAATGTTGTTGTTGGAATATGGGGGAGATGTTTTGTTTTGGCTACTGGGGGGATGTTTTGAGCACACAAAAGACTTCAGCCCCAGGGGGTCACACAAACCTAATTGAATGCAAATCCCTCAATCTGTCATTTTACAGTCTCTGGTAAGTGTAGTACTCATCTGAATATTCTGGTATTCCTAGTGTTAAGCTGTCAGAAAAGAAGGAAGCTGTCAGGAAGCTGGGGGCCTGCAAAAAATGTCTTGAAGTTCACAGTGGAGTTGGATACTGTAAAACTGATTTCCTGTGCAGGCGACCAGACTGCAAAGAGCAACACACTGCAGAGCACCATTATTATCTTTGCCCAGGGGCGGAAGTGTCTAGAGGCCTTTCTGTTCAGAAGCACAAAGACAGCACAGTGGGAGGTGATGTAGGAGACCGTTACACTCAAGCCCAACAAGACTTTATTAAAAGCCTCCCACCTGAACAGGCAGAAAAGTGCCGCCATGTTTTCTGTAACGTGGTGGCTAAAACATCTCTTGTGTCTAATCAGCCCAACCTTCTATCAAAGAATGCTTTAGTGGAGTGGCCTGTCATTATGATGCTATTAGAGGTCACAGCAAATGCAGGACAAAAAATTGGGACCCTAATTGATCTAGCATCAGATACAAATTATATAACACATAAAGCAGCTGATCGATTAAACCTGAGAAGTGAAGCTATAACCCTTGTTGTCCACGGTGTGGGAGGAATGAAAGTTCAAGTTACTACAAGACGTTACCTCCTAAAGATCCGAGTCAAAACAGAAAGGGGAAATTTCAGGTCCCACCAACTCCTCTGCTATGGTTTAGACAACATTGCAGATATCCACCAACATGTGAGTGCCAAAACACTGCAAAAGTTCTTCCCTGGTGTCCCTCTCAGTGAACTAGAGAGACCAAAGGAAATACAGCTGTTAATAAGCCATAAAGAAGGGCGTCTGGTTCCACAGAAGATATGCGCTGTTGGAGATCTTGTATTATGGGACGGACCATTGGGAAAGACGGTTGCAGGAACACACCCTGAGCTGTTTGAAGAGGCTACAATTACAGCACACAAATCCAAAACACACTTTGCAAGGTCCATGAGGACCGCTGCAACGATTTATAAAGAACATGTCTGCTCCTTATCAACCAACAAGCATTCTAGCTCTGGTGCTACCACTCATGATTTTCTTGAGTGGTGCAAGTGGGATAGTATAGGTGCTGCTTGCACCCCGAGATGCGGAGGCTGCCGCTGTGGCAATTGCCAGCCTGGTGGCAAAGAAATGACTTTGGCTGAAGAAAGAGGGTTAGAAGTGGTGAAGAGTGGGCTGACATATGCTGGTACTGATGACCACACTGATGGTCCTCATTGGCATGCGAGCTACCCATGGCTCAAAGATCCCTCAACAGAGTACGCAAGGATAAACATTGGAGACAAACCAGCAGGTTGTATAGCGCAACTCGCCATGAGAGAGACGACAAACTTACCTCAATTCAGCCATCTGAAGGATGAATGTCAAGTACTACATGAGCACAGCTATGTAGATGACATATTAACATCCCACAACTGTCGTGAAAGACTTGAGGTCATCTCAAAGAATGTTGAGTTTATTCTGAAAGCAGGAGGATTTGAGCTGAAGCCGTGGGTCTTCTCAGGTCAAAGTAAAGAAGAGGAAAGGGAGACATCACCAAAGATGATTGCCCTGCCAAACCAACTAAAGGAGAAAGACATCAAGGCACTTGGCCTCGGCTACATTAAAGACGGGGACAAGTTGTATGTCATGGTAAGAATCAACTTCTCAAAGCGGAAGAAAAAAATGAGACTTTGCCAAGATTTACTGCTCGAAGACGTACGAATGAAAACACCAGACCCATTGACACACAGTCAAGTTGCTGGTTTATACGACCCAATCGGTTTGACAACACCAGCAAAACAAAAAGGGACTAGCTTGGTTCGAAGAGCATTCCAAGAGGCAAAACCAAGGTGTGACATTGTCAAAGATACATGGGACCTTGCCTTATCTGATGAACTCCACAGACATGCAGTGGATCTATTTGAGGAGTACGTCCAGCTAAGTAAAATAAAGTTCCCAAGAGCCCTTACTCCGCAAGATGCTACGGCTGAACCCATTGCAGTCACCTTTTCAGACGGCAGCGAAAATTCGTATGGTGCTGTTCTCTACCTACGGTGGAACTACTTCAAGCGAATAACAGTTCGACTGGTGGAGTCAAAAGCAAAACTGACACCTCTAGACCAGAAAGGAGATGCAGTCAAAGCAGAGCTTTGTGGTGCAGTTTTTGCAAGCTGTCTTAAAAAATATTTTGAGCTGCATTCGCAGATCAAAGTCAGCCAGTGGTACCATTTGCTGGACAGCTTTGTGGTGCAGTTTTTGCAAGCCGTCTTAAAAAATATTTTGAGCTGCATTCGCAGATCAAAGTCAGCCAGTGGTACCATTTGCTGGACAGCCAAACGATTCTTGGAGCCATCCAGCGTGAGAGCTATGGGTTCCGGACTTTCTTTGCTAATAGGATTGGAGAAATTCAAAGCAGCACACGATTACAAGACTGGTGGTGGATCCCTGGACAACTCAATGTGGCTGACATTGTCACTCGAGGAGCTGGGCCAAAAGAACTTGATGCCGATTCAGAGTGGCAGCAAGGGCCAAAGTTCTTATATCTCCCTGAGGGTGAGTGGCCCATCATGTCAGCAGAAGAGGTGTCTGCGGCTGCCCGAGAAAGCATTAACAGCATGCAAAAGAAGTCATTTGTAGCAGTACTCACTAGAGCTCAAGCAAAGAAAAGTATGCAAAGTCCTAAGCGGACATTTCCTGCCGGTGCAACTGTCAAATACTTGATTGATGAAAGACGCTTTAGTAACCTAATGCGCTTGGTCAAAACTATTGCTTTTGTGTGGAGAGCTGCCAGAAAATTCATATTCGGAAACAAGTCCATAAAGACACCAAAGTGGGAGGTGGTGCCAACAAATGGGGTCATCACTGCCACCGAACGTCATGATGCGTTCAGGGAGATTTGTCACGCTGCCCAAGAGGGGTTGACCCTCCCTGCTACCACCACAGACCGCTTGGTGGTGTACCAAGAAGCAGAGACAGGGTTACTAGTCTGTGGTGGGAGAATTCATGGTTTCAGAGACGACGGCATGGCAGTTCCCCTCCTACCTTCCCATGCGTGGGTCTCTACCTTGTTGGCACGAGAGGCAC